>CAJQZJ010000638.1:309731-333546 GCA_907164525.1 Lophiomys imhausi | reverse complement strand
TGTGTGTGTGTGTGTGTGTGTGTGTGTGTGTGTGTGTGTGTGTGTGTTCAACTTGCCTCAAACTCACTATGTAGCTAGCTGAGGTTGTCACTGAACTCCTAATGTTCTTATCTCTACCTCCTGAGTGCTGGGATGACAAGCATGTACTACCACAATTAACTTCAGGTGTGCACACGTGAAGGCCAGGTGTGGTGGCACATGCCTTTAATCATAGCAGAGGCAGGTGGGCCTCTTTGAGTTTGAAGACAGCCTGGTTGGTCTACATAGTGAGTTTGAGGCCAGCCAGTGCTCCACAACAATGAAACAAATGAAAATTAAGTGCTTTTGATCAGCAGTGTGTTGGATCCTTCTGTGTTTCCCATGCATATGGAAGGTAGGTCATATTTGCTGCTGTATCCTGAGGGGGAAAAAGGACATTTTGTTTATAATTGGCATGTACATTGACAGTTGAACAGTGTATAATTTATAAATAAATATACACATATTAGAGGTGCATTCTCTAAATGTTTTGATTAGTGGGCCATGATTATAAAATGTGGTGATCATTTATCTCCCGCCCCCAATCCTGTCAATTCAACACTAGCATTCCTGAAACAACACAAATTGAAGGTTAACAGAGCAACATCTGTCCCTGGCCCATTACCTGCCTCTTACTGCTTGCTTTGCCTACTTCTCCCCACCTGTCAATAAAACTTAGAGTCAGGATTTGAGCCCAGTACTCGTCTAGTTTCAGAAGCTGAAGCACTTATCATTTGAGCTAAGGAATGACGCAAGAAAGTAGGGCAAAGGTTTTTGAAGTTTTATGAATGGCTGTTACTATTTAAATGAGGTTGGTGTGTTTGTGTCTCTTGGTGAGGAAGTAGTTTGCTTAGGAGCATAGACCATGGAGCCTCTAAGACTGTTAAGATTGTAGCACTATGAGGAGATGCCCAGATTGGCCCAAGAGTGATATTCTTCCTCCCCCCAACATTTATTTATTTCTTCAAGTTACATCTCAATCACAGTCCCCTCCCTCCTCCCCCTCCCGGTCCCACCCTCCTACCCTCTTTGGTCTCACTCTCCTATCTGCTTTTTTTTTTTTTTAATTTAAGGTGTATCACTGCGCCCCCCCAAACAGCTCCCCTTTTAGTCCAATAAAAGGCCCTTTTTTATAATAATAAATACAATAGAGTGATATTCTTTTTGGTATCTTTTTTTCTCCAAGACTCCATATATGCCAGCAAGTTGCATCCCAGTCCAGATAGCTTGTTATTTTGTCTAAATTCATGTGACCCTTTCTTGACCAACTTGAGCTCCTCTACCAGTCTGAGACACCCATGTATCCTCACCAGGGTTCCATAGCCTCTGAAACAGTGATCAAACCACAGAGCTAGAGCCAACTGTTTAATTCTGTGCCCACAGGCCTGGCAGATGGCTGGCTCTGCCAGTGTACACATTTTACATTTTCATGTCTGACTCACACTCTCTCCAACACCTGTACCCAACATCCAACTTTCTCTGCATTAACAAATTAGAAGCTGAAGTGGTGCTTGAGGCCAGTAGTTTCAACTCAACAGCCAAGTTTTTCAAAGAGCAATGTAAGTCCAGGCAAGCAGACACCATTAAAATTCACAACTTGGTCCACTGAATCTGAACCATGTTTGCGAATGGTCTGATTTCATGTGTGCCTCAGATGCCCCATGAATACAAATAGCCTCATTTGGGGTCAGAGGAATAGGGAGGAAGAAATCGAAGAATGCTCTCCAAAACTAACCTTGAATATGGATGAGTATAATAGCGTATAATCCTGCTTCTAGTCTGTCAGCATTCCCTTGATGATTACAAATGAGCCCCCGCCCCGGCAATGTGAGGAATAATCTGGATAAAATAACCCCTTTTGTCCTCAAAGGCCTGTGTGCTGCTTGCTCGTGACAGCTGTCAGAGTAGTATTTCAGAGTCTCAGGCCACTCCTCAAGCCACTGAGCCATCTCCTTTTCTGAGATGAGAGCGAAAGCTCTTGACTCAGAAAACTTTTCATGTTTGGCCACTTCTAAAATTCTCAGCCTTGAAATAATAAATCATTAATGATACTGTCCTATGGAACAAGGAACCAGATACTGACCTGTCACTAAGTCCTCCTCACCCCCTCCCCACTCCCCTGCCTATTGGAAGGAAGACAGGAGGAAATGAAACTGATCTTATCTAGAAAGCCAATTTGTACAGCCACTGAAGGATCTACTTTAAGAAACGCAGACAATCTGCCAGCCCCTTTCTTTAGGGAAAAAAAAAATATAAAGGACTTTCAGGCCTCAGTGACTCTTTGGTCTCTTTGCTTGTGAAATACAAGGGACAGTCATTTAGAACACTGTTTTTGGTTTTCTGAGCCTCAAAGGACTAAACACTTGTTCCAACCACATGACCAAAATGACCTATGGGTAGGACAGAGCAGACAGAAGCTCCATCCCCAGCCTGGGAAGGTGGGGGGTGCTGCAAGCCCCTCTCTGTGGAGCTACCCATCTCATGGTCTCTCTGACCCGATTAACTCTTTCACTTCCAGGGCCAAGTTCAGAGGTTCTTCTGTCCCAATTTCCCCTTTTACTTAAGTTGGAACTCCACAGCTGTATGCCTCTTTGAGGTGATTAAGATCAGAAATGTCTCCCATAGACTCATGGATTTGAGCACCTGGTCCGCAGTTGGTGGTGCGATTTGGGAGGTCTAGGAAGTGTGGCCTTGCTAGAGGAAGTGTGTTATTGGGGACAGGCTTTGAAAGCTTATAACCTTGCCTCACTTCTATTTCCTGCTCTGCTTCATGTATGTGGTTGAAGATGTGAGCCCTGGCTTCATATTCTTGCAGCCACACCTGCAAAGTGCTGCCATGCCTCCCTGCCAAGATGGACTCTTATACCTCTGGAACCATAAGCCAAAGTAAACTGTTTCTTTCATAAGTTTCTTTTGGTCATAGTGTTTTCACAGCAACAGAAAGGTAACTAACACACCCCTTAAAAACATAAACCAGTCCTGTGAGACCAAAGAGCTTCCCTCCGCTAGAGCCTGTGTTTTCCGCAGCAGGTTATTTGAGATTGTCAGCATTCACCGAGGTATCACGTGGTGGTTGTACCTAGTGCCTCCCTATCCAGGGAAAGTGTGGCTCCCTGGAAGGTTTAATAGAAGCAAGAATGATTTTGTGTCTAAGTAATGTTTGGCCATGTCTGAGGCTACTTTATAATTTCAAGGGATGCTAGTGGAACTGAGTCAGGATACCTGAGGATGCTGCTAAGCATGTTCCAACGCACAGGGCAGCTGTGGGGTGAGGAATTGCCAGTGGGTGTCACCCCACCTCTCTGAGGGTGAGGAAACGGGAGTAACAGAGTAGACTCATTCCTGTCTCATTTCCCACCTTGTTGGAACTTGAAGACACTAAAACAAGTTGATTTACATTATTTACTTATTTGTGTGTGTGGATACATGTGTGTGCTATGCATGGGAAGGTCAGAGGACCATTTATGGGAATTGGGGTCTTTCTGCCCTGTGAGTCCCTGGAATTGAACTCACATCATCAGATTTGGTTGCAGGCACCTTTATCTGCTAAGCCATTTTGCTAGCCTTTAAAACACTTGATCCAAGAGCCAAGACACTGGCATGGCTCATGTCCTGAAGCCCAGCTTGCCTTCTCAGACAAGAGGACCCTTCAGTCCCTCCAAAGCGAGAGTGAAAGTCCTTCTGTTAAGGTGCTTCTCCACTCTGCCCATGGGGGTTTTACTCAGTCCTTCCACCCCTTCCTTTCTTTTTTTCTTTGGGCCTTTTCCCCTCCTCATTTCAAACTCAACCATTTGCTGCCAGCAAGAGTCAGCTACAATGCTGGGCTGGAGAGATGTCCAGGCTTGAAGTCTCTGCTTGCTCCAAGCGTGAGCAAGGATGATTTGCAACACACCACAGTTATCTTGAAACCTCAGTGAACAATGGCATGCAGGGGCCATTCTATCTGGATCTTAAAAGGGAAGAGGAAAAGGAAGTCATAGAGACTGAATGGAGGTCTGCTTTCCCCTGGACTCTCAGTAGGCTTCCTTCCCCCTTTCCCTGCAGTCATTCCTCCTGTCCCTCTGCCCACAACCCCACCTACTTCTACATATCCACATGAATTCAGCCCCTGACACTAAACACATTGCTTTTAAACAGAAGTGTCTTCCCTGTCACACATTAGGTCACATGTGGCACTCATGTGGCCTGGAGCTGAGCGACACACTGTAGAGCCCACTTTGAGTAGAGGGGAGTCCACCACCACCTCCCACCAAGAGGCTACAAGATGGTTCCCACCTTCAGACCATGCTTACCCAGTTACCTCTTTCATAGACAAGTCACAACTCCTACTCAAAGTATTTCCTTCTGCCAGACACAGAAAATCTACTATTGTTTTCAAGAGCGTGAGCGGGGGCAGGAATGGGTGTGCAGTATTTGAACAGTTCTGTGACTCAGCCCATCTGAATTTCCAAGCATTTTAAGAACTTTGTCCAAAAAGGGAGAAAAAAAAGTCTATTGTATGGTTCTTGGCACTGAAGAAAATAGCAAGCCTGTCAGAACTCTGTTTCAGATTTGATTTTCAAGTGGGTGATGTAAGAATGCTGTCCTACAGTGTGGGCTTTGCTCATTTTCTCATTTCTGTTCATTCAGGGGCCCTGGGCTTCAGAACCAACTGATGTTGACATTGAAACATCTTTTCTTGTGATTCCTTCTTAATAAAAAAGGCATTGTGTCCTTAGACAAAGATTAGGATGTTTTTAGATGAATGTGGCTTACTGAATAAAAAGAAACACACATTTGAGTATGTACCCAATATACATTATATAGTGTAGTTCCTTCTCAGCAGCAGACTCTGGGGGTATTCATGTTCCTCTGTAATGTGCCACAGGCTTTCATGTGACCTGTATACATCTTCCCATTTATTTATAGATTATTTAACAACATACAGTACAGTGGAACAATATGCAAATAGCCAAAATACTGTATTATTTGGGAGCTAATGACAAGAAAATCAGTCTGAAATATTCAGTACAGACACCTTTTTTTCCCAGGTGTGTTCAGTGCACCATTGGTTGAGTCCATGGAGTGTGGGATCCATGGTTACAGAAGGCTAGCTGCGTATATTTGCAGACCTGGGTCTTGTACAACTTTACTTTTTTTCCCTCAATGCCATTTAAAATCACAGGCCCTGAGCTTCCCTGACACTTCGTATATTCAGTGCTCACTTCTGGATCTAGATGTCAGAAACATAAGCAGGAAAAACTTGGTGTTAAACATAGTCTTTCTTCCTTTTCTCCCCTGGGTTTTAATAGTGACTAGTGAGTCTTTTTTTTTTTAAACATGTATACATTTTGTGAGGACAAATGTGGCCTTCCTTGGCTCTGTCTTTTCTTGTTGTTGACTATTATGTACGAGGAAATGGAGCATCACACTCAGCCTCGGGGTCCCTCTGAGCCATGATGAACTGGTGACACACTAGCTGGAGAATCTTGTCACAGCATGGCCAACAATCTGTCCTTGTGATGGAGGTGACTGTCTGCTCATTTGAACTCTCTGTCTAGTGCCACACATCCATAGCAAAACAACTTGAACATCCTTCTTTCTGGATTCCAGAAAGTTCCTTATAGCCCCAAAGGTTTTTATTTTGTCTCTGCAATAGGAAATGTAACATGGTGAAATATAGAGGATCCATGAAAAACAAGAATTGCTCTAGACTGATTCTCAGATAAAATAAGACCATGACCAAGATGAGTATCTGGAAACAGACACACACAACCCTACTGGCCCAGGTCACTTGCTGTGAAACAGGCCTGACCAAAAGGGAGGCCTCAGGTCGTTACCCCTATGTAATTTAATATAGCAGACAAACATGAGTGCAGGACCTAAGTCTTTAGAAGGCGTTCAGTGGTGATCTACCAATCCAGCCCAACAGCCTTCTCTGGAACCTTGTAGAACTTTCTGGACTGTGGCTTATTACTGCCAAGGAATCCGATGAAAGCCCACTCTGTGCCGTTTATGCTTGCTACCCACGTATTTTCTTTCAGTGAGAAGGGAAATTATTAGGTAGGACTTAGGCAGACTGATGTACTAATTGAGAGCTTTACTTTAAAGAATGTTAAGTGTTTGTGATTCAGCCTCACAGACTGGGATGAAAGTGCAGTGTTAGAAGGGGGGTTGCACATTAGTATAATTATCATCGTTGTTATTCAAGCAAGTAGTGAGAAGTGAGAAGTATCTGACACCGTCTGAACTCCAGTGGACTCTGAACAAGAGTGAATTTGCTGTAGTTATGGAGAGCGGAGAACCAGGGGAATTCCACAGAACAGTCGCAGCCTTGTGAAGGGGCTGATAGATTAATATAAGTTAGATTTAGTGAATATCTAGGTTTCTGATACAGTCTCTTAATTCGGGGCATGAAGATCAATTTTGCTGTGAGCAATTAGCTTATCAGATTATGGATGAAGTCAGGTGAAACGAGGGGAGTCTCTTTGGACTGAAAAACAAGGTTGAAGCCAGGTGAAAGAAGGAGGGACTTTATGACCTGGCATTGCTTTCAACTGCTAAGTGGGCAGAGCCCAACTTAAGCTGAAGCAGGTGGAACAAGGAGTGATCCTATTTAAGGACAAGTGGATGACGCCAGAGAGGCGCGTGCGTGCTAAGGGCCCCCGATATGAGAGAGCTCCGAGAGTCCTGCTGGAGAAAGTTCTGGTAGACCAATGGCCAGATCTCCCTGAGGCAGAAGGAAGCTGGTGAGCAGAGAAAGCCTCGGCAAGACAGCAAAAGGCCAAGGACTAAACCCTGTGGCTCAGCTTTTGCCTAGAGGGGTTTGACCTGTCCGAACAGTGGCCTGAACGGAACTGTGGCCAGCTTTAAAGACTGAGGCAGAACGGCAGAGTTGCTGATACGAAGGAAGTAAGCTGGCCTACAGACGGCTGAGGTCTCCCAGAGAGAAGAAAGCCTCAAGCCTTATTTAAAGTGAGACTTCGACGGAACTGTGGCCAGCTTTAAAGACTGAGGCAGAACGGCAGAGTTGCTGATACGAAGGAAGTAAGTTGGCCTACAGACGCTGAGGTCTCCCAGAGAGAAGAAAGCCTCAAGCCTTATTTAAAGTGAGACTTCGATAGCCAGTTTACCCTGACGAACCTGCGTCTGAGCTATTCCAGAAAAAGGACTGCTAAGTGCGTTAAAGAGTCTACCCCCAGACTGGTTTCCTGACGACTGAGGACCTGCCCCAGAGACTGTATCATTCTAAAAGGGTATGAAAGTAGTTGTTATGATTATCAATAGGTTTAGTGGATAGGTTAAAGGGGTTGTAGGAATTTATAGGATTAATAGTTAAGAAATTGTTGGTGTTTGTTATAAGTGAATTTAGTAATAAATAAGAGTTAAATAAATAATAATTTAAAAGTTCGGTTACAGCCTTGGCTTATTTCAATACCAACTAGATTCTTTATTAAGGCTAGACTTTTAATAAAACTACCACCAAGGAAATCATATGTTAGAAAGGAGCTGCCTAACTAAGATATAATCCAACCTGTATATGGAAAATTAAATATTATAATGGCCACTTTAGGGAAAGTAAAACAAGGAGGGGAAGTAAATCCATAGTAAATGTCATTTAACTCAGTATATGTAAAATGCCATTTCAACACGAATCATGCACCAGTTCATGTAGCATGCCTGTTTATGGAGCACATATGTGGAGGTCAGAGGGCAACCTCAATGGTAGCCCTTGCCTTCCACAAGGGTCGTTCTAGTTGCTTGTGGTTCTGTCACCAAGCTAGTTGGCCATGAGCTTCCGGGAATTCTTCTGTCTCTATGCTACAGGACTTCTCACCATAGGACCGTTGGGATTACAGACATGCGCTACTACTCCTGGCTTTTACTGCAGCTTCTGGGGATCCAAACTGCGGTCTTCATGCTTCCCCAGCAAGCACTTACCCTGTTGGGCTATCTCCCTGGCCCCAGTCCTGATGTTTCTTCAGACTTGTTTTAACCAAGAGTATAATCTTTACCTTCTGTCACAGTGCCATTTGCTATTGTCCCCTGGAGTACCATGTGCTAATAGCTGTTGATTCACCCTTCACCCTGAAGAGAACAGTGTTTGGTTAAGGTTGGGAATGATGACTTATGGGTCCAAGGAGCATCGTCAGCATTTTTGCCCCGATTAACTGATCCTTTCACTTAGACCGGGCCGGTCTTGATTTAGAATAGGTGAACATTAAAGAAGAGAAGAAATGAAGAAAGTTCTAGAACCTGAAGCTTTGGGTTGGGGGAGGGAGTAAGGAGTCAGGTTTTGAGTCTCCCTGGCTCTGCTGGGGGCTATACTGTACCCACAGGGTTTACTGATTATGTTAATTAAAATACTTATTATGTAATTTACTTACCATGCATGTGTGCACGTGTCTCATATGGAGACCAGTGGTCAACCTTGAGCACTGTTCCTCAGGAAATATCCACCTTGGTTTTTCTAGTTTGTTTGCCTTGTTTTGTTTTTTTGAGACAGTTTCTTTCATTGGGACCTGGGGCTTGACAATTTGGTTTTAGGATGTCTGGCCATGGCCCTTCTGCCTCTGCCTCCTCAGTGCTGGAATTGCAAGCACATGTCACCCACCAGCTTTCCCCCCAGTGTTTTATGTGGGTGCTGGAGAACAAACTCAGGTCCTCAAGCTTGAATGGCAAGCAAGCCCTTTACCATAGTCAGACAGCCTCTCATTGCTCACTTTAAATGTCTTTGGTCCCCCATTGAAACACAGCAGCTCCCTCTTTCTAAGCTTTGGCTCACCTCACAGCTCCAGCCATTTTTTTCCTGGGGGAATAATGACTTCCAGGTTAGTCCCAGGGAAGATTTCTATTAAGGTGATGTCCGACTGGGCATGTCTGGTGAGTCCACTTGTTGTCACCTGTTGCTGAGCCCAAGGTCAAATGCAAGTTCATGGTTTCCAAGAGCCCTTGAACTTGTGAACAAGAGGCGAAGATCATCCCCATAGTTTAAACAGATTTTGAATAGTAACTGATCAAGCCCAGCTTTCCTTTTCTGTGTGTGGAACTGTGTTGGCACAGGCTGAGGGGGTGCTGTTCAGTTCTTCACTCTTGTCACCCTGCTGGCCCCTGAGAGACAGTGGAGAAGGACTGGCTGTGAGCAATTTCCTTCTCTGCACATTGCTAAGTCTTGGTATGTCTGCCTGTGGTTGTCTTTAGCAGCTTATCGGAATGTGTTGTTCCCCTTTCCATGATCCGTCTTCTTACTTCATCTGTTTACCTTCACCTGGGTCTCAAGTGCTGCTAGGAAAACATTGGTTGTGGAGATTGTGGCCACAACAGATTCAGGCTCCTGGCCTCCGGCTGTCCTTCACTGGGCTCTCCCACATACCTGTGAAGAAAGCAACAAGCAATAGGGGAAAAGAGTTCATCAACAAAGATGAACCCTTTCACAGAGCTGAGGCATTGAATTGTGTCCCTGTAAAGAGGCATGGACTCCTAAGTGCCAGTACTGCAGAATTCAGCCTTATTTGGAAATGGAGCCTTGACAAAGGTGATCAGGTTAGAATGAGGTAATTGGAGTGGGCCTTCCTGACAGATGCCCTCACACAAGAGAAACTTGGACATATAGACATACACGCACATGGGAAAGACACCGTGGGAAGATTGGAAGTGTTCTACTATGAACCACAGACCTTCCAGAAGGTGGAAGAAAGGCCCGGAACTGACCTTTCCCTAGACCCTCAAAAGAAGCATGGCCCAAGCACACTGTCTCAGACGTCCTGTCTTTAGCAGTGTGAGAGAATCGGCTCCTGATGTGCTAAGCCACCCACTTTCCGGTACCTTGTAACAGCAGCAAGGGAACTCACATACAGTGGCTCATTTGGTCTCCAGGGTCCCCTGACATAGACACTGTTATCTTTATAACTGATGTCCATGGTGCAAAGGTTGAACAATTTGTTCAAGGTCACATGAGCTAATAAGCCTACATCCCCACCAGCTCTGTCTTACTCCCTTACCTACATCTGTTGTCATCTTATTCCTTCCCATCCCTCCTGTTACCTCTGTATACAAATGCTTTCACTGTGTGGACCAGGTTGTCTTTGAACCTACAGAAATCCACCTGTCTCTTCCTGGAGCTCACCAAGTAGCCTAGGTGGGGGTCTCCAGAGAGGCCCTGGGATGCTCCTATCCCTGAGAGTACAAGTGTACGCTGCCATGCTTGCCTTCTTTGTGTGATTCTGGGCCTTGCACTTAAGCACACGTGTTTGTCAGACAAACATTTTACCTACCAACCTCTCTCTCCAGCCTTAAATGCAGTTTCCCTTCAGCTTGATTGATTTGTGCATGGTCCCCCCCCCTCCCCATTTGTTGAGCATTGGAGATACTCCAGGCATGCCTCATGAAGCAATCTGTAAAGGCAGTGAGAGAAAGTCAGTGACTCTTCTTCCCTGCTCCTGGGCCTAAGTGAGGAGCCCTTTCAACCTGGGAGGAGGCTGGGCCAGAAGTCAGAAGTGGTTAGAACCCTTGCCTAAATGAGGCCTTTTGAATCCGAAGTCTCTGTGAGTCACACCATTGTTGTTTGTCTAATATGAAAGCAGTGTTGGCTTCTCGTCTTCACTTGGGATGTATGTGTATTACAAGGCTCAAAGTTGTAACCTCTCTTCCCATGTCCAGGAAAATCCCTGGAAATGGTTCGAGTGGGCAAGTTTGTAGAAGACAAATCCAAGAACAGTGGGGTTCACCTGGGTGTTTATCAGCAAACAGGATCTGGTCCAGCCTGAAGGTGGCCAGGAACCAAGACTTGAAAAAAAATTCCCTGGATAGTGGTGGATAGAGCTGATATGGCAGGGGCTCAGAGCAGAGGGTGTTGGTTACTCAGGTATCACAAAATGAGGCAACAGGTGAACAGTAAGTGTGGATGAGGGCCGCAGGGGAAGCTGGGCTCGGAGCAAGAACGAAAGAAGCACGGGGTCCTGGGGCCACTTCCTGCCCCAGTCCGCTCCTGGAGGAGGTTAAGCCAGCTCTGGTGTGTGTGTGCCAGGGAATCAATTAAGGTTGAATACCGTCGAGGCCAGCCCAGCCTAATTACTGTGCAGGCGCCCGTATTTCTTTTCATTTGCTGACTGCCGAACCAGCCTCCCAGTGTCTGTGAAATACAAGGGGTGTGGGAGGGTGGGAACGTAGTGGGGTACCCAGGTTCTAAGATGAAACCAAAGAACTGACTGCTGGATGGTCTGCCCAGATCGTTCATTGAGCCCAAGTGGTGGCTGTGCCAAACACAGCTGATCATCTAAGCTGGGCTGAGGCACCGTCTTTTGGATGACTCCGCTTAAGTCATATTCAAGCCTTAGAAACCGCCGGATGTTGGCTTTGTGATCTGCTTAGGAACGTGGTGTGTCTAGTCAGGAGTACAGGAAACCTGTCTTGCCTTCCACATTCAATAGCTTTTTGAGGTTTATAGTGTTACTGCATCCCTAATGTGGAAAAAAAAAAACCCAAAACCAACAACAAAACTGTTTTCATTAACATGGGAAGTGAGATTACTGTATAATTTTCCAATAAACTGAATGAAGCTCAAAATACGTGCCATTAAGTCTTACTTTCTTCCTTGATCGGCTACCAATCCTGGGGTTGTGGGCAGAAGGGAGAAGCCATTAGAACTGGGAGCTGTACAGAGAGTGGGCGGAGGCTGCACTTTCCTGCCCCGCCCCCCATGTCCGGGTATTAGGCTCTGTGGGTCTTGCTGATTGGTCAGTGACCCTGAACGTTGTTTCTGAGAGCCTTTTGTTGAGCACAAGGAGAGAGCTGCAAATTTGGCCAACTCCAAGCAGAAAATGATCAAGGGTAGATTTCATATCTGAGTTTTAAGTGCTGGTAAAAGTCGCATTAACTTATCAAGTGCCCTGCAAAGCTGCTTCCTCGCCAAGTGGCTCTGTAGTGTGGGGATTGCTCTGCATCCCGAAGAAAAGAAAAAGGGTTTTGTTTAGATGCTGGGGGGAACATGGGGATTGATCCAGTTTCTTTTAAACTAATCTAACCCAGATGGTGCTCGCTGAATAACTTTCTGGGATTGGTACCTGGATACAAAACAAGGTGTTCATTTTATAGGGACTGAAACCTTCGGTTGGAGAGATACAGAGAGGCTCTTAACAGACTTGTTTGGAATCAAATAGTGAGTGTAATCTAAAGATGGTAATTTCAGACTGACACAGCACATTCAGAGTAATTGTTTAGGGTAATAATTTAATTGATTGATTCATATCTGTTTCCCCTGCCACTCATAGCTGTTCCTCTGTATTCATTATTCCTGTGTCTGTCGATTCAATGAACACCAGATTGAAGATAAACAAACAAACAAAACCAAAAAAGCCTGCATGTGAACTGAGTATGTACAGACTCTTGTCCAGCACCTCCTAGATAACACAGTATAAAAACAACATACATAGAATTTTAATTGCGCATCATAGTCGGCATCCAAAGTGATCAAGAGATGGTTTAACATATATGGGAAGATTCCATGAGTTATATGAAGATATTATGTGGTTTTGTTTGTTGTTTTGGTTTTGAAGATGGAGTCTTGCCATGTAGTTCTAACTCACTGACTTAAAACTCAATCTGTGTCCCTGGGTGTAGAACTTCTGACCAGTGTTCTGAGGAACCTGAGTTCTGAGGATTTGGGTCTCTTTGGCCTTTCTGGAACTATTCTCCTGTGTGTACCTAGGAACGAATGTTCACATACATGCAACATACTATAGAGAGAAATCTGCAAGTACTGAGGGCTTATGAGGATTCAACTGCTATTCACTCAGCTCTAGCTCTGCTAACCTTACTGTCATTCAAAAATAACACACACACACACACACACACACACACACACACACACATTTCTAGGTACTGGAGACACAGACATAGATAAAGTATTCCAAATGGAAAAACTGACCATGTGTCCCCAGTAATAATTATAGCGGAGTTGGGGTGGCGGCTAACACTGACCGTATGCAGAACAATTACGGTCGTGGCTAACAAACAAGCATAAGGATCCGAACTCCACATAGATGAACACAGTCACATTTTGCATAAAGACATCAGCCAGCAATGGCCTGCAGATACGACACTGGTTCGGTAGCATTGTAACATAGCCTAAGTGTGTCGTAGCTAGGTGTGTATAAGTGTACTCTATGATGTTTGTGTAACTCTAAAATTATCAAATGACACAATTCCCAGGATGCATTCCTGTATTTAAAGAAGCTTTACTTTAAAAAAATTTAAATTATGTGTATATGTGGAGGGTAGAGTGGATATGTGCACATCTGCCTAAGGAGTACAAAAGAGGTCATCAGATCCTCTGGAGCTGGAGTCACAGGCAGTTTTGAGCCACCCTACACAGGTGCTAACTGAACTCAAATCCTTTACATGAGCAATATATGATCTTAACTGATGAGCCAGCCCTCTAGCCTGAAACCCTCTTTTAAAGTGATGCAAATTGTGTATGTGTGGATATCCATGAAGGAAACATCCACTTAAGGCATATGTGAATATATAGGGGAAGTATAGGACTCGGAAAATCGGTGGGCCAGTGTACAGAGAGACAGAAGAGACTGATGGGAACGAGAACTCAGAGTCCAGGGGGAATGTGGGAAAGTCTCCAGGTGGGAAAGCAGAGCAGCTGGATGTGACATGATGCCTCCCAAAGATGTAAAATTTCTCATGGCTTAAGGCAGGAAGGCCACAAAACCGAGAGTTCCCATCACATGGAAGCTGATAATTGTTAGGATTATTTTTTCCATATTGAGACATTTGGGAATACTTGAATTTTGAGTGTTATTGAACAACATATGGGGAAAATGTATGTTTTATGCCTTTGGCAATAGGATTGTTTGGTTTTGAGACAACCAAGCAGTTTTATTGTCAAAGGAAATAGTTGTGTTGAGGAAGGGCAGCTGAGAACTGACATCAGGCATTTGAAAAGCTCCTCTCTCTCTCTCCCTCTCTCTCTCTCTCTCTCTCTCCCTCTCTCTCTCTCTCTGTGTGTGTGTGTGTGTGTGTGTGTGTGTGTGTGTGTGGTGTGTGTGTCTCTCTGTATGTGTGTGTGTGTGGTGTATATTATATGTCCATGTGTATCTCTGACTGTATGTGTGTATGCATGCATCCCTTCTCAGCATCCTCAAACTTGTGACAAATGTCCCATGACAATATTCCCTTGTGAAGTTGAGCCTCTCCTCATCTACTCTTCTCCATAATGCTGTAGTCCTGAGTTCATACTAAGCCTAAAAGCAGTATATTTGGGAAATGTTGGCTGCTCTTCCCCTTTTTGGGTCTCTCTTTTCAACAAACCTTGATGGCAAATCTCTTTTTGTTTTCTGTCTATCTTACTAGTTCATTTTTTAATACTGTAACAAAAATACCTCAAGATAGGTAATGTTATACAGAAAAAGGTTTTGGTTGGCTCATAGTTCCAGTTCAAGGTCAAAGGCTAATATCTGGTGCTGATATCCTTGCTGGAGGAAACCTGAGTCATCACAGGGAGTCCATGTGCAGGTGTGTCTGCTTGCTTCTTCAGGTCTCATTCTCTTCTCATGTAGCTGCCAGTATTGAATCGTGGGGACACTACTCTGATGACATTATCTAAGCTTAGTTTCCTGCCTCTGAACACTGTAGTCTGATTAAGTTTCTAATCTCTTAATCCCTCCAAATAATAATTAAGGGTCCACCTGAATCCGTGGGGGACACAAAAAAAAACCCTGTGCAAATCATTGCCCTCGTGTCCTCGGTCACCAACGCTCTACTCATCTTTCCTGTCACCTGTACACAGCTGTAAAGGAAGCATAAGCATCTTGTTTATACAGAGAAAGGAGTAGAGAATCACAGCAGCAGTGATGAGTGGCTTCTAATCAGAGCTGATAGGGAAGGTGCAAGACTTTGCCTTCCCTCCATGGAGCTCACAGGCTCACTGCCCCCAACTGTGGCTCCTTTTATTCAGGACTAGGGATCTCCAGGGCATCACCCTAGTCTGCCCACAGTCCCCACCCCTCTCCACACTCAGTATGTGTTCCCTTAGCATTCCATCAGAGTCCGCTTTCCTCTGTTTCCCAACGTTGTTCATATTGTGATTAACTCAAATATATAGTGAATATCGTGGCTGGAGGCTAACACGTGAGACCCCAGACCCTTCTGCGACCTTTGGAATTCAAATCCCTTCACTTGTGGCTTCCCAGCAGTAAGGTCCTTGTTGCTGTTGATTTTGTTCTTTTTGGTTTTGTTTTCAGATGGGCTCTTGCTGGGTGCCCCTGGATGGCCTGGACTCACTGTGGATCCTGGCTTACCTCAAGCTTACAGAGCCTTTCCCATGCATCCACTTTGCATGCAGGGCCTCTCTACCATCATAAGCCACATTACCCAGTAGCAAGTTTTTTTTTAAGATTTATTTTTATTTTTCATATATGTATATGTGGTTGTCTATGGATGTATACACACATGGTGTCTGAGGAACCCAGAAGAGGTTGTCGGATCTCCTGGAACTGGAGTTGCAGAAGGTTATGAGCTGACCAATGTGGATGCTGGGAACCAAGCTCAGGGCCTTTTAAACCACCAAGCCATCTCTCCAGTCCCCTGTAGCAAGTTCTTAATTCAAAGAAATGTTTTCCCCGATGAGGTTTGGCAAGTGTTAATCTTGAGATTCACCAGAGAAAAGCCAGTTCCACACTTTTGAGCCAAATTTGAAGCAAACTTTAATTAAATACTGACTAGGATGGATTTTGGTCAGGACCGCTCCCTGGATTTCCCAGCTGAGTGGCCCCAAGACACATATTACAGAGGCTTTTAAGGACCTAGCATTCCAGAAAGTTAACTAGTCCTTGGGAAGGTGGAACTTACAGGTTAACTTTTGGGTTTTACAGGAGTTGGTGGATTGGGATCAAGAATACCATCACAAAAGAGCCTTTTACTTAATGTAAGCAACAACAATAAGTATTCCAGGTTATTGATACAGAGTAAGCTACCTGCTGCAACAAAGAACCCCCAAGTCTTGAACAAAACAGATGGTTAGTTCCTGCTCAGGCCATTGTCCTATAAGATTGGAAAATCAAGGAAACTTTACTCCATGTAAGCACCTAAGTATCCAGGTTCCTTCCCTCTTGGTACAGCCCCATCTTTTGGTATCCCAGTTATCTCTTTGTCCATTTAGGATAACAAATGGGAAAGCAAGAACAAGGGAGTCCTATAGAGGTAGGTTTCATAAACCAGCTTTCCAACTTAAAACACCACTTTTGCCTTCTTCCCACTGCCCAGAACACCTACTGGACGGCTCTATGGCAGACCCTCAGCCCCTAGGAGCAAGGTGGACTTCCTCCCATGCAGAAAGCATCTCCACACTGAAACTGCAATTTAATTATCAATTGTAGTTATTAGTAAGTATGAACTGTAAGATTAGGCCAGCAGAGCAGCCAGCAGCTTGGCAGAGCAGCGGGCGGCCTGGCAGGATATCAGCCAATGGGCCTGGCCCGCCTTAACTGGCAGCCTGATTTATCCTGGGGAAAGAGCCCCAGACCAAGGGTGGCCTACACCACATGTAACCTAAACTCTGTTAAGTAATATAAGTTGTTATATTAGGCTGGTAGCATTACCGGCAGCTTGGCAGGAGATTCGCCAGAGTTCAACGGGAGTGTGGGAGTCTGGTCGCCCTGGATTGCTTGGACTGAGGGCCTATAAGCTGCCGCCATGGTCCTTTCCCCAACAATTAAATACCCCAAGATCTTTTAATGTTTCAACACTTAACCCTTAACTGGGCAGAGTCTCAATTAGCTACTCTAAGTTAATCCAGATCACCTAATCCTAAACCGCCACGTGCCTGTGATTACCTTCCAGCATTTTCAAATATGTCTATCTGCTTCCATGTCTCCTGGCAGAATGAATTAATCCTCTGTGTAAAATACAGGGTTCCTGTTCTAATCTCAGGAAGTCCCACCTTCCTATACTTTCTGCCCAGCTAATTGGCTATCAGTGACTTTTATTAACCAATCAAGAGAATGCCTCAGAAAGAGCAGTAACCAGATCTCAGCATTGAAATCAGCATATCAGAAACAATGTTATTAGCCCTAACACCATGCTAAGCCTCCATTCTCCTCTCCTTATCTGATGTACTTTTTAACCAGGCCTGAATTTAAGAATTGTAATTGCTACCATGGCCACCCATGACCTTATGTGATTTCCCCCTCACATATCTAAGAAACAATCAGATGGATCTGGTTTTATCCTCAGACTTTCCTTCTGAGGTGCTCAGAGATGGTTCCCAAATGGCTTCAAGCATGCTAGGGGAGTACTCTGCCACTTAGGTGTGATGGGCCCTAGTGTCACTGTTTTTGTTTGTTTTGGGTGAGGGTGGGACTCAAACCCAGGGTTCTGTGTAGAGGAATGAACACTCTACCTTTAAGTAGATATTCCTAGCTGCCCACTCCTCCAAGTTCCCTTTTTTGTCTCACTGCTCTTTGTGTGTAGGGCCTAATGGTGGACTCTTTACCTGTGGAGGATCCTTCCAACACCAAAAGAGTGCCAACTCAGCCTCAAAACACTCTCAACAAACATTAAAGAAAACACTTTTCTAGAAGTGAACTTCAAGCATTCAGAGACACCTCTGGGGTGTGTGGATAGAAGGTGTGGTCTTTTATCAATAGCATTTGGGGAGGAGATGCCACTTCAATTGTCTCTTTCTTTTTTCTTTTTGAAGGCCAGGATAGAACAACTGAATTCCATTCTCTTTCCAGAATGGTTGTGAAATTGTCCTCTGGTGATTTGGGACATCAGTACCTGAGTGTGGGGCCAATGGCTGATGGAGTTTGCACGCAGAGTGACTCAGACAGCCTTAGCCCTGAGAAAGCTTGGAGAACCTCTGGCTTCAAAAAAGGAAGACAAAGAAGAACCGACAGCCCATTCGGCCTCTTCTAGATATGTGTTCACGTGATACTTACTTTTGATTGTTAACTTGACACAATATTGAAATACCCCCTCCCCCAGTGTCTTACAAGTTAGGGCTTGTACTGCTGTAATGAAACACCATGATCAAAAGCAAGTTGGGGAAGAAAGGGTTATTCAAACTTCCACATCATGGTCCATCATTGAAGGAAGTCAGGACAGAATTCAAACAGGGCGTGAACCTGGAGGCAGGAGCTGATGCAGAGGCCGTGGAGGGTGCTGCTTACTGGCTTGCTCCTCATGGTTTGCTCAGCTTACTTTCTGATAGAAACTAGAGCCACCAGCCCAGGGATGACACCACCCACAGTGGACTGGGCCCTCCCCTATTGATCACTAATTAAGAAAATGCCTTACAGCTGGATCTTATGGAGGCATTTTTTTTTCAATTGAGGGAGAGAGGCTGTCCTTCATTCCAGCAGTGGGAACCCTGCATTAATTAGTGTTCTTCAAGATGAATGCTAACAGTATCACCTCAGAGTTACACAGCAGCTTATGATAGGTAAAGGATGTTTATGCCTCTGTTACATCATTTGATTCCCACAACAAATCCTGGGCAGCAGTCTTGAGAGGTGAGCATCACAGTCAAGCACTGTCTGAACCTTGGACTTGATCTTTAATCCACTGCTCCTCTCCCATCTTCGCTGGCTCACTCACAAGGATTCCAAAGCTTTATGGGACTCTGCAGTCTTCCCAGTAAGATGTAGGTCTTGACACTGACTGTACTTTATGGAGTAAGTGAATTATCACTTAAGAATGATGTGTTGGGGCTGGAGAGATGGCTCAGAGATTAAGAGCATTGGCTGTTCTTCCAAAGAATCCAGGTTCAAATCCCAGCACCCACATGGCAGTTCACAGCTGTCTATAATTGCTGGGTGTGGTGGCACACGCCTTTAATCCCAGCACTCAGGAGGGAGGATCTCTGTGCGTTTGGGGCCAGCCTGGTCTACAAAGTGAGTCCAGGACAGCCAGGGCTGTTACACAGAGAAACTGTCTGGAAACTCACCCCCCAAAAAATGACGTGTTTAATGAACTACTGCAAGAATGGTGCATTTAACTCATACACACACCCATGTTTACACACACACACAAGTGACGTATTTGATGTACATACACACATCCATGTGCACACACAAGAATGATGTATTTAGTCTGAGTGCTTAGATGCCTCATACACCTGGTGGGTTTGTGTGCCTGCTCTCTCGGGGTCTCAGTGCATGTGGTGTGCCTGGCTCTGAGAAGCTCTGCAAAGCACTGTGTTGACCTTGGTTTTACCCATGATGCCCCAGGCTTTTGCTGTGAACCCCCTCCCCCCGCCCTCCATCGCACCTGTTACAAATCAGCCACTCTTGTGATTCCAGTTCCTTGTCACTCCACTATTTATATACAAGTGATTCTTTGCTGTCAGTGTGCTGAGGATATGCTTTCAAGAATGGCTTCTAATAACAAAGACTTGACGTCTTCATATCTTTACTTAACATTTTGGTTATATTTATTTCTTTGTGTGTGAGGGGCACGCAAGCACCGCAGACTTATGTGGGCATCAGAGGACAGCTTGCAGGAGTTGGTTCTCGCTTTCCACCACATGGGCTCTAGGTACAGAATTCAGGTCATTAGGCTTTGCTACAGGCATCTTTGCCGGCTTAGCCACCTCACCTCCCTTCTCTGTGTCTTTGCAAAGATGGAGGACAACTCCCAAATCCCATGACTCTTTAGGTACCCATTCTTCCTCAAACCCTTCATCTTTATTTATAAAAGGAAAACATAAAAACTCTCTATCTAGGCTCCTCTTAGATCTCCCCAGGTCCAGCCTTTTAGTTGTTCCTTTGAGGAAGATTCTGGTGGGCGAAGCTGCTGGAATTCTGATAACATAGTGCTGCTCTTTGCCAGGGAAGAGAGTAAGGTCAGTTATCACAAGCTGTGTCCAGGCTCCCAAGTAACTGAGTGCTTTTCACTTGCTCCCCAGTTCCTGAAATAACGACTCTGAGACTTTGTTATTATTTACAAACACCTAGGCCATATAGCTCATGTTCCCCGACTAGCTCATAACTTATTATTCTGTGTATTCTATTCTATGTCTGCCACATGGCTAGTTACTTCTTCTTAGTTTCATGTATTCATCTTCCTCAGACTTTGAGGCCAATCTCTGGTGCCTCTGACTCTATCCCAGAGTTCCTTTCTTTCTACCAGAACCCTACCTCCTATTTCTTGCCTCAGCTAATAGACCATCAGCTTTGTATTGACATGGGAAGCTCTCTCCACACTCCTGAGCTGATAGGAAGGTCTGTATCTACTTCATGGTTAACCCTGGCCCAGTTTAAACAGCAAAGTCTCTCAAGTAACACTGGACTTTAAAGACAGTTTTTTTTAATGCACTTCTACTTGTGCTGGACATTTTGGCTCATACCTTTAAACCCAAAATTTGGTTAGCTGAGACAGGAGGATTGCCTTGAGTTTGAGACCAGCCGGGGCAACATGGTAAGTTATGGACCAGGCTGCTGAGATACAGTGTAAGAGATTCTGTCTCAACATAAAATAATAAAAATGAGCATGATGTGGTGGCATCACCTGTGATCTCAGCACTTGGGTTAGGAGCACAACCTTAGCCTCAACTATGTAGCAAGATGGAGGCCAGATGCTTGATGCGTTGTCTCAAGAGACAAAACAAAACAGTTCCCTTCAGTCTTGTCCTAAGATGGTAAGCAAAGTTAGATTGTAAAATCCCTGGCTCAGACTCCGATGATATAAAGCATCAAAGGCAGCAGTAGCAACTATTTCTTGAGAGATGTTACCTTTTGAACCAGCTAAGAAAGCAAGGTGTGGGGAAGCTAAGGGTGTTGACTGAACAGCATGCTGGAAAGCGTGAGCTCTTCCCACTCCAGAGAAGCAGATGCACTCAGGGACAATCCTGGCAGCAGGCTGCTCCACTGCTCTTTCTTTTGAGTGTACTTAGTGCAGAGGGAACTCCATTTATAACACAGAAACCTCTCCACTTTTAGGTTTTCTTCTCTCACTCGCAGGGATATTTTGTTTTCTATTACTATTATATCTATCTATCTATCTATCTATCTATCTATCTATCTATCTATCTATCATCTATCTATCTATCTATCATCTATCTATCTATCATCTATCTATCTATCTATCTATCTATCTATCTATCTATCTATCTATCTATTTATTCAGTGTGTGTGTGTAGGTATATGTGTGTGTATGTGTGGTGTGTGTGTGGTGTGTGTGGTGCATGTGTGTGTCTGTGAGTGGGAGTGTGTGTGATGTGGGTCCATATGCATGTGTGTGGTGTGGGTGTGTGTATGTGTGATGTGTGGTGTGGGTGTGTGTATGTGTGATGTGTGGTGTGGGTGTGTGTGATGTGTGTGTGTGTGTGTGTATGTGTGTGTGTGTGTGTGTGTGTGTGTGTATACACCCGCTTGGGTGCATTCTTGCTATGGCTTTTGTTGTGGAGGTCAGAGGACAAGTTATGGGACTGGTTTTCTCCTTCCATCACCTAGGTCCCAGGGATTGAAGTCAGGTTGCCAGGCTTGCTGAGAAGTATTACACACTGAACCATCTTTTTGTTTCCTCTGGAACATTTTATTTCTCTGCCCTCAAAGGACTTTTTGGCACATAGTTGTGATTGCCCTCTGATCTTATGACCCTTTTTGGTAGGACCGCAACTCCGCCTGGGTTTTATTCCTCTCTTACATTCATTTCCTTTGCTATATTTACATCAGGATCCATGATCCCTCATTTCAAGTAGTTTCTTGTCAGTATGCCCTTTCAAATTTATTGGTCAAAACTCGCAGTAAAAACATAACTTGCATATGATCTAGAACTCATTTGATATACTGACATACACAAATAGGTTACATGTATATGTATATACATGTACATACATAGGCTTCTCCTCACTTTAATCCAAACATACTTATTTTAAAAATCTTTCTCTAAAAACAGTTAAGTCTAAAATTCTGTGTCTCTCATGTGCACCAGGTCACTGCAAAAACCAAATTGCCACAAACTTAGTGTCTCAAAACAGCACAGAGGGACTGTGGGGAATCTCAGCCAGTAAAGTGCTTGCTTTACTGTGAACACATGTGAAAACATGTGCACACACTAACACATGTACATGTGCACATATATGCACCCACACAAAACACAAACTAAAATTCATAGTTCTGGAGGACAAAAGTCTTGTGTGAAAGTGACTCCATTCTGAAGCCTTTGGGGTCTTTTGCCTAGCTTTCCCAGTTTCTAAAGGCCACGGACAGTCTTGTGTGAAACAGTTGCTTTTTAAGAACAGTAACCAGTCCTCTTAACTCCCTACCAGCCCTCCTGCCAGTTTCCAGTCCAGCCCCTTCAAACATTTCTCCCAACCTTCCTCCCTCAATGCCACTAGTAAAATGGCTAGCTTTTTTTTTTTAAATAACAACAGTAACCAGTTCTCTTAACTATCTGCCAGCCCTCTAAAAGGTGGGGGGGGGGGGGAGAACATGCAACGTATCAAAATCCAGCTACATTCTCCAGGTCATGGCTACATGTCTTCATTCCTGGACCCATTATCATATCTTCTTTCCCTGATGTTGACCGTCATGCTTCCTTCCTAATAAAAACTTGTGTGGGTATATTGGGCCATCAAAGATACTATGTAGCCCAGGCTGGCCTAGAGTTCTTGATCTTCCTGCCTCAGCCTCTGAAGTGCTAAGGCTACAGAGGTAAGCCACTATGGACAGTTCATTGACTTATCCTTATTGCCCGGTATCCATAGTGTCTGCCAGATCCGCTGTCAGGGTTGTCCATAGGGTTTGGGCCAGTGTTAATGGTGTGCATTCACTATGATCATACCACACTTTGGGTGGCAGTTTTACTGCCCTGGGCTTTGGCTGTGCCCCCCTCCTGTAACTCCTGCCGATGCTGATCTTTTTATTGTCTCCATAGTTTTGTCTTTCCCAGAACATCATACAGTTATAACTGCATGATATATAGTATGTTGCCTTTAAGACTGGTTTCTTTCATTCAGTCATGTGAATTTAAGGTGCCTTTGTGCTGGTTTTTTTTGTTTGTTTTTTGTGGTTTGATAACTCATTAAAAAACAAAACAAAACTACAGCTTGAACCTAAGGCCTCATACCCTACATCTCTACTCCTTGGTTTTGAAACCAAGTCCATGGACACTGTTTTGAAACAGGGAATGGGGCTCAATTTAATGCAGGCTTCACTGCTCAGATGTGTTCTCTGTAACCCTTGTAGCATTAGGACCCCAGAGTAAGAGGGCCTGGATGGCCTTGCATTAGTCAGTTCTGAACACTGAGCCAGCGAGTATCATTTCCAGAATAAAAAATATGGCCAGTGGTTTGAGCACAGCATATACATATGTGTTTTGATGGAAATGATCCCACAAAGGTCAAGCTTCATGGGAAGAGAACATGTGATACATAGACTGAAGAAAGGTGCTAACCCAACACGGCCACGATTCCTGTGTCCCTCTTTCACACCAGTCTATGCAGCAGGCAGTTTGTAGTTGTGACTTTTGTGGTATAAGTTTTGATTTCTTTAAAAACACGGTTGTGTTGAATGAATGTGTTTTTTGTTTTGGTCTCAAGTATGGAATGTGGGCGTGCTTTGTCCACTGCTGAAAAACAGACTCATGAGAAGGTCATGAAAGCCATCCTGATGGTACAGTGTGTGATGTTTTGCCAGCTGGAAACTGTCACTTGCAGGGAACGTGGTTTTTTTTTTTTTTTTTTTTTTTTTTTTTTTTTGCTGTCCTTTGATGGAGAGACTCCTCAGAGAGTTCATGATCTTGGTCAACAGGAAGTACGTCATGCTGAGGATGTGAGGATGACCAATCGGAAAGCATCCTTGTGGGG
>CAJQZJ010000638.1:229432-309721 GCA_907164525.1 Lophiomys imhausi | reverse complement strand
GGGGGTTTTGAGGGGTATAAATGGAGGCCCTGGAAATGCTGAGGTACCTTTGCTTGTTATCACTTCTCATGGATGCTTCACTTCGAAATACTCCAGATGTTTTTGCAGAAACTTTCTGCTGCCAAAAGTTGCTGCCGATACTGGAGCCAGGTTGCCACTGCCCTGGATTGCTGTGTTCTGTTGCTGCTGATACATATTACGATATATGCTATTTGACTAGTCTGCTGGAATCCTGATGAATTGCCCCAAGGACCTACAACTAAAGAGGTCTCTATTAATATCCTTTCTCCCATACCTTGGGTCGATGGGTTAGAAGGTGGACAGAGATATTAATGCAAAAATAAATAAATAGTTTAAAAGTATGCCTTCAGACTTTCCTCATTGCTGTGGCCAACAACCCAAGGAGGAAGGGTTTGTTTTGGCTCATGATTTGAGGGTAGAGTCCATTGTAGCAGGAAAGGTATGGCAGCAGGAGTGTGACGCAGATAGTCACATTGTATCCAGTCAGGAGGCAAACACCTATATTGTGGGCCCATCTGACTTTCTCCTTTTTTTTCTTCTTTAAAAATTTCTCTCTCTCCTCCCCCCTCTATCTATCTATCTATCTCTCTCTATATATATTTCTTTCCTCCTCCTCCTCCTTCTTCTTCTTTAAGGAGTTCTGGTTCTGTGTGAGTGTATATGCTTGTGTGCATTGGGGAATGAGTTTGTGTGTGTACACGCAGCCCAGAAGAGGGCATCAGGTGCTGACCCCTATCATTCTCTACTTACTTCTCTGTGGTGGGGGATACAGGGCTCACATTTTCTCAACTATGCTGGAAGTCAGAAGGTCCAGTGATCCTCCAGTCTGTGCACCCCTTTAGCTGAACTCCCAGCTTGTTATATGGGTGCTAGAATCTGCACTCCAAGCCTCATGATGGCATAGTCAATGTTCTGAATCACTGAGCCACCTCCCCAGCCCCTCCTTTTTTCACTTTTTATTCCATCTGAGACCCCCAACCGTGGGATGGTGCCATCTGCATTTAGGGTTGGGGTGGGTCTTCCCGCCTCAATTAAACCTTTCTGGAAACCTCACAGGCATGCCTACATGTGGTCTCAAATACCATCAGGATTAACTATTGCAGAGCGCTTCTATCCAGGCATAGGACCTGGAGTCCTTCTGTCTCCTGACTCCACCACTCTCAGAACCCTGTCCTGTCCTTTATCTACTGGGGGTCGGGCCATCTTTTGCATAAACTATGAGCTTTAAGCCAAAGGCATTCCCTGAGAATTACTTTGAAGTTGCAATCAGCTCAGCAGGGTTCTGGGAATCGGGAGCTGATGGGCAGGAAGTTTTAAGGAGATGTCCAAAGGGATCTAAGTAGTGAAGTCCCTGCCTAGCACATTTCAGAGCCCAGATTTCCTGCAGGCAGAGTGTGCCCCGCAGGGTGTTGAGATCCCACAGAGAAATCCTGAACTACTGGTGCCTGTGACTCTGTCAGAGGCCTCCTTCCTGCATGCTGTCCAGGGAGACAGAGGCTGCCTTCCTGCACGCTGTCCAGAGAGACAGTGGCTGCCTTCCTGCATGCTGTCCAGGTAGACACTAACTATGAACTTGAGGCCTGGAGGTAGATGAGCAAGAATCAGATTCACCCTGGTGCCTGGGTTTCTTTTGCTGTTCTGTTAGACTTTGCTTCTCTGAGCAAGATATCCTCCCAAAGGAGGAGGAGAAAAAGAAAGAGTGAAAGAGAGTGGTACCCCAGCGAAGTTAAGCCTTCCAGTGGGCATTCACGGTCTTCCTTAGAATACTCATGTACGAATGGAATGATCACTGCCTCCCCTCATTGCCTGTGAGCTTCCAGGATGTTCAGGTACCTTTTTAGTCAGGAATTATACTTCTGGGGGATTTTGAAACCTGGATGGGACTCACCTATGCGTGGGTCGTCTGTGTGGGAATCAGAGTCTTCTGGAAGTGCCCTTCCTCCCCTAATGCCTCCCTGTCAAAGTCTGCCCAGTGCATCCTACACACACCTCAGCAGAAAGTCCCTGGCTCTGCTCCCTTTAGCCTTGCTGTTGACCTCAGGAGGTGTGAGAAGGAGGAAGGGACACCTACATTCTGGCTGGAACTTCCTCATTTCTGAGAACTAGCTCGAGCTCCAAACATGCCAGGCCATGGGTCCTCAGAGCTTCTCAGAGCCCAGGGCCAGCCTGGCTCCTCCAACTGCTTGAGCAATCACCAGAGAGACTGGGATGTGGACTGTGTTATTGTTCCTGTGGCTGCTAGAACAATTTCCAAAATGGATGGCTGTGTATATCGGAATAGGGATTCCTGTTGTCCCATAGGTCTGAAATCGAGGCATTGGCAGAGCCACGCACCCCTGAAGGCTTGCACCCTGCATCCCTCAGTTTCAGCTGATGGCTGGCTATCCTTGCCTTCCCTTGGCTTGTACAGATCCATCATTCAGATCCTCACATCACTGCCTTGTCTTCTTTCTTCCTTCTCTCCTTATAGGAACACTAACCATATAACATTCAGGGTTCTCCTGAGTTCAGTTTGCCCTCCTTCTAACTAATTATGGCTCCACTCCTGTTTTCAAGTGGAGTCACATTCTGAGGTGCAATAGGTACCTGGAGATATACTATTCAATCCACAACAAAGCTCCACTATATTTCCCATCACCTCACCACCCTGAATTTCTTCCTGGCAGCCTTACCCTATGCAGTCATCCCTCCCCAACTTTCCTCTCTGGGGTGAGGCAGGCCCAGGAGTGGTTTCCTGAAGTTGAATGGCATCTCCTTACTCCAGGAAGGCCTGGAGATTAGAGATCTCAAGTCTTCCTTGGGATGGGTGTCCACATGCCCAGGGACACCCACTCGGCATACTTTCCTTTTCTATAGAGGCTCTCCCAGATTTCTTGGGCTCGCGGCCAATCCCTTAGTATGCTGCCCGAAGGGAATGGAGCCTCCAAGCCTCACACCATGCCATCACAGACCAAAGTAACTGGTCAATGCAGGAAAGCCAGCATCTGGCCCCACAGCCCCCTGTGGCCTCATTTGGCCACCTGCCTCAGATCTGTCACAGAAGCTGCACCCCACACTTTTTTAACCCAGCAGCCCCTGCGTCAGGGATGCTAGCATTTTCTTGCTATAAAATCTATGCCAGAATGGGGAGGGGGGCTTCCTGGGGCTCCTGTAACCCAGCTGAATATTTTCCAGGTTACTTAACCAAACTTCTGCAAAACCACACCGCCTATGCCTGTGACGGGGACTATTTGAATCTACAGTGCCCTCGGCATTCTACAATAAGTGTCCAATCGGCATTTTATGGGCAAGATTACCAAATGTGTAGTTCCCAGGAGCCCATCTCCCAGAGGGAAGACAACTTGACATGTGTGGCATCCACCACTCTACAGGTATTGCATTTCGTGGATGTGCTAAGATCATGAAGTAGTTTTTTCCTCTCTTCCCTCTCTCTCTTTCCCTTTTTCTCCCTCTTTCTCTATGTTCATATATATATATATGTAATTCTATAGTTATATGTGATTCTACAATTCATTCAAAGCAAAAATTTGTGAAAGCCCCAATTACTATACATCATTAATTTTTACAGATGAGCTTCTATTTGCTTCTCAAAATGAGTCTTTGCCATCCCTATGTGATGAAGTGCTCCCTTAGCACACTTTCAATATGAAGTTGGTCACAGGCACACTCTTCACTGTACTGAAGCAGAACATAGCCATGGTAGACTTCAACCTCCAGGCCCACTTCACTGACACATGCCCCAGTGTCTTTCTCATACCAGACTTGGAGGTCACAATGAACTTCCTAGAGAATGGCCCAAGAGACATATCAATACTTACCTTTTGTTTCTCATGGTCTGCTTCTTTACTTGTAGACAACCATGTTATTCTCATCTGGAGCTATTTTGAGTGGTCTTGCATGAATTTGTTTTTCTTCAAAATAGTGCCAGAAACAACAACTACTCCAACTACCCCTTTTTTCTTCTTCCTCCTCCTCCTCTTCTTCTCTTTCTCCTTGGGCATATTTGAGAAAAAATTGGTACACGTAGAGGTCAAATCATTTCACAGGCTGTTTTAGACTGTTTGGGGCTTATACATGTAATTTTTCCAGTAATGGGGATTAACTGAATCTTGTATCTCCTGCATGCTGGGCAAGCACCAGATCACTAGGCAAGCTACAGTCCCAGTCCTTTTTCATTTTTCATTTTTGAGCCAGTGTCTTGCTAAGTTGCCCAGGCTAGCTTTGAACTTGCTCTGTAGTCCAGGTAAGCTGTGAACCTCCATCCTGCTGTCTGTGCAAAGCTGGGATTACAGGCCTGTGCCACTAAGGGCAACTTTATCCAAGCAATTTATAATCTGTCACATCAACTACCTGGCAAAGATTACTAAGTCACTGGCCTGGGTGTTATTATGATGGTGACTTTTAATGCCTCTCAAGTTCTTTGCAGCAAATAGTGTTAGAAGTCATCTTGATTATGGGTCAGCATAAAGTATGTAGAGGAAAGTAAATTTACCAGAAGGTCTAAGGAGACTTCTGCAGGGTTTTCCTAATGCCCACGGAGAAGAAACAAACATATTAGATGATGCAAAGATTTTTTCTACTTTTCATGACACTTACTCCTTTCAGTCTAAAACCTGTAGCATCCAAGTAGTCATGTAATTGGTGAACAACGCAAAAGAATGTGTCTGGCTGAATTACCTGAACATGGTTTCCACACTGTGATGAGCGACAACATGTTTCTTTGAAAGTCAAGCATCTGTCTTGACTGCCCCACCCGCCTCAGTTCCTCCCCTTGGGACCTACCTTCCAAGAGCCGTAGTTCTGCTGGCCCTTCCCCTCCCTCCTCCCCCAACCCAGGTGGCCAGACTCTCTGCTTCCCACCACGGTGCATGGGAAGAGAGTTGACCAACCCCAGGAGGATAGAAGTGCCGACTGGGTGAGAGTATGAACTGCTGGCTCTGCGGCATTCTTGCTCCAGCCTGGTGCCCTGAGGGAAGAGGAAGTTCCATTTAGGCTGACATGTTAGCATCTGTGAACACAACCCTGATGCTGCTCAGGGGATGAGCCTGCCAGAAACATCCCTGTGCATGCCACCTCTGCTCAGCAAGCTCCTTTCCCCTGGACTTCACACTACACCGGTGGCTGAGTCACCCTATGTCCTGAGGGGCAGTGGTGTTTAAGACAGGGACAGGTTATCATCTGCCCAGGTAGCCACCCTGGCACCTCTCTGCATTTTGCAGTTGGTAACATGGTTTGAGCACAGCCTGCCTCAAAGCTTGCTCTGAGGCTGTGTTGCAGGAGCCTTATAGAAACACCCAAAGGCTGTGCAATTCACCAAGACCATTAGCCATGCCAGTGTGCACCATTGTCCCAGCACTGTGCCTTCTGGGAATTCTTTCTGATTGACAGATCCACATCTCCTGGGCCCCTGAGGAGGTAGGGTAGGTGGCATGGGAGGACCAATATCCTTCATGGAAATATATGTTCCTTGAGCTGTATGTGTAACCATTAAGAACATGGTAACTCCGAAAAGCTTAAAAAATCTGCATGGAATCCAGTTGTAAAGTATGAGGAGATTCCTGAGAACTGTTCCACTTCTGGACTTGTTTCCTGGATCAGAACTAAGGCTAGGACCTGAGCTTAATCTGGGGAGTGCATTCTCTGGGAGCCACAGCCCAGAGGGGTGGTAGAAAGTCATGGGTCTTCCCACGACACAGCACAGAGTGCTCCACAAGCTGGGGGGGTGGGGGGGGGAGAAGGGAGTGAGAGACAGAGAGAGACACAGAGACAGAGAGAGACACACACACAGAGAAAGAGAGAGAGAGACAGAGAGAGAGGGAAGCATTTTTGACTAAATAATCAAATGAGTATTCCACTAAGGAAATTGTTCAGCAACAAGGTCATGGGCTCATGCCTTTGCATTTGTCAAGGGTGGTAATCAGCTTTAAATATATATATATATATATATATATATATATATATATATATTTTTTTTTTTTTTTTTTTTTTTTTTGTGGAACAAGATTGGGTGTCTGAAGCCTTTCCCAAATTCCTAGGGTCTGTGTGGACATTTCTAAAGGTAAGGAGGCATGGCCAATCCTGGCCATCATGGCTCTCACAATTTAAAACTTGAAATGCCCTCCAGCTGAGCCTACAAAGAAGACTTCATGTTACCCTGGATCCTCTGAAGGAAGGCACTTAAGTCAGCCATAGTGCCCACTGTGGCTGACTGGAGCCAGCCCTCCCACGGGCCTGGTTCTCTGGACCAGGCTCTTCCTTCTGGAAGTCACAGGAAGCCGCCCCCATCTCATGCTCTCCTGTCCTAGACACAGCTCAGGCACAGTGCACTCTCTCAGGGCCCAGAACAATCCAGGTTTGGGGTCCAGCAGACACTGTGTGCAGTTACAAGCCTATCCTTTTCTACCCCTCCTTCCAGAAGGTGCTGGACGAGTGTCAGAACCAGCGGGCCTGCCACCTCCTGGTCAATAGCCGAGTCTTTGGACCTGACCTTTGCCCAGGAAGCAGTAAATACCTCCTGGTCTCCTTTAAATGCCAACCTAGTAAGTAACTTCTCAGGGGGGACAGTATGTTTGGGGTTGGTCCCTAGTTTTGTGGACACTTCTGACCAAAGTCCTCTGCCCATCCAACCTCAAATCCCATAACGGGAAGATGAGAGAGAGAGAGAGAGAGAGAGAGAGAGAGAGAGAGAGAGATGCATGTGTTTGTAGACATCTAGGAAAGTAAAAACCTTTCTCAAGGTATAAAACTTGACCATGCTGATGCTGAAAATACCCTCAGAAGGGAGGAAATGGTGTCCCTCAAAATGAGGGACAAATTCTGCTTTTTGGAGGTGGTCATGTTATGAGGCTTGATTTTCGCTGGGCTCAGTGGCTTGGCTTCCACCAGAGCCACCACCTCACGTGTATGTGAACTGGCTGTCCCCGTTCTTGCAAATGCGTGGTGTACTGGAGCAGTCTTCTCCATTCTGATTCTAGTGTTTTCTCCTTTGGGCTTTGCCATCCACAACGCATGCAGGTTTTCCAATCAACCCTCTGCAAGCTCTAAGTAACCCGTTTCACGGAGCCGTCTCATTTCCAGGCACCTGGGATGGTCCTGCAGCAAGCTGAGGGAATAGGCAACCAGACACCACGTTCCTTTCTTAGTTTGTTTTAAATTAGCATGCATATTTAAATTTTCATGCATATTTTTGGTTGATCCTCTCCTATCTGTCCCCCCTCTACCTTTCCACTCCCAGTGGTCCCCTCTCCACCTTACTGTCACATGAATTCTATTATTCATTTTCCTTCACTTCCATAAAATCTTTTTTTTCCTCTCTTAAGGCCAGCCTTTCTAGTTTCATACACTATACCCACCCCTCCCCCCCCCCGACACACATACAAATTCATACATACAGCTAGGATTCTCACATGTGGCGGCATTTGTCTTTCTGACAGGCTTTGCTTGAACAACTTGGTGAAAAGATACTGTATTAATAGCATGTGACCACATGTAAGGAATAAAAGCTTTTACAGTTCCCTCTCTGCTGCCCCAACTCAGCCATTTTATTTTTTGCATTTTGTTCTCTGTCTAAGATACTAGTGCTCTAGTGCTGGAGGTGGGGAAAGTGGGCCACGTGGAACCCCAGGACTCTACTGCATGTTGGAGAAGCAGTCCCCAGATCCTCTCAGCAGACAGCAGGCTTCTCTCCAAAAATCTCCCAGACACAGCAGCAATAGGCTAGAACTTCCCCTTAGTACAACTGTACCTGCAAACACACTCACATCCAGACTTGTACATGAGTGAGCAGGCACATATATACATACTCACAGCAGGGCAAAGAGACTCTCTCCAGCACTTACCACACAAACATTGCCGTGGCCTTAAATCCTCTTATACATGTATATATACATACCCACTCACACATGTGCATGCTGCCTCACACTCCCTTGTACGTGCATACACACTCACACATACACAATCATAAGTAGCCACAAGCAAGCCTAAACACTGAAGAACAGCTGAGCCCCCTTCCCTCCCCCACCATTTTCCAACAACCCCTAACTGGGCCAGAGACCAGATCACTTCAAGGTCTCTGTATTCTGCATGGGTCTCCTGCAGCTGACTCTGAAAACCCTAACTGTGCCCTTGGTGGCCATTAGATTTGTCTTCTTTTTCTCTACCCCTAGTTCCCACCTTACATACTGAAAGCAAATACTCCTCTCAAAAGCAGACGTTCAGATTGTCTGCAACTGGAGAATGAGGCAGTGAGAGTGTGATTGGTGTGTGCCAGAGACAAACAGAACGAACGTGGGTGTGTCTGCAACTCCCACCAACTTGGTTCACCTTTTCTAATTGGAATCCCTTAAAGGTCCCATCTCTAAACACCACAGTTAGATTAAAGTTTCCACCTTCTTAATACTTCCCAATGGAGATTAGACCCCGGCATGAGTTTAGAGGGGACAAAGCAGGGCAGTGTCTACACCGGGAGGCATGGGGTAGGTAAAGGCCCACTCTGGACGCCTCAGGGAGAAAGGGTGGAGGACAGCTGAGGGATGGAGCAGCTGTGTGGCCTGGTCCTTGGCAGTTGGAGTTTTGGAAGGCACAAGTGAAGTTTCTCTCTCTCTCTTTTTAAAATTTATTTATTTTTTACTTCAGGTTACATTTCCATCACAGTGTCCTCTTTCTACCCTTCCCAGTCCCGCCCTCCCACCCTCTACCCCCATCCCTTCCATCCCACTCCTCTGGAGTGGAGTGTCCCTACATAAATAACAGTCCCCTGACCCAGTTCAGCAGTCATATGAGGGCCAAGAGCCTCCTCATACACTAGGGGCCTACAAGGCAGCACCACTAGGGCAAAGTGTCTCATTGACAGGGAACAAAGTCTATGTGCTTGTTCCCTTTGGTGAATTGGTTGTAGTATAGTTATCCTGTACTATATGGCTAAAATCCGACTATAAGTGAATAGATGCCATGTGCATCCTTCTGAGTCTGGGTTAGATCACTCAGGATGAGCTTCTCTAGTTCCATCCATTTGGCTGCAAATTGCATGATTTCCTTGTTTCTCTCTTTTGTCTCTTTACTCTGCAGTCCTCCCACCTGCAGGGTCTCCTGACCTCTCTCCTGCTATGATCCTTGTACTGCCCAGACCTGCACCTGGTGATACAAAGCAATCTGTGTGTCTCTTCCCAGTTTTGTGTTCTGAGACACCACATGACAGGGCCATTGACACCAGGGCAATTGGCAAGTGCTACAGACCAGTGTTGGTTTTCTAGTTGGGTTTTGGAGTTAGCTTACTAACTAGCCTTACTAACTAGCCTTACTAGAACCTCCTTTTGTTGGAGGTGGCACATACTCCCGCTTTTCCTTCCTTCACTCCTTCAGGGAATCTAGTTTTGGGGCAGCCTTTTATCTAAGCAGTTCTGGACAGGTAACCTTCTGCGATAGGTCACTGTGTAATCTTGAACAGTGTAGGGACATGTTCAGAAGCAGAGGTGGAGTGAAGAAATTTCCCTTCCCCCAGGGCTGCTATAAAGATACCATGTTGTCTGTAAAATGCCTTGCACAGATCTGTGGTAGAGTTGAGCAGAGTCACGGCTGGCTAGTATGCCAATAAACAGACTCATGTAGCTCTGGCCAATGATGTGCATGACTGACAAGCAGTGATGTACCCAGGGCAGAGGTGGGGGTGCTATTGTCAGTGTCCTGGGTGCTGGCAGTGCCACAGTACATTGCCAGTGCAGAGTCTGAGGACACTGTCCAAGAAACCAAACATTCATCCAAAAAAAAATTTTTTTTTTGAGACAGGGTTTCTCTGTGTAATAACCCTGACTGTCCTGGACTCACTTTATAGACCAGGCTGGCCTCAAACTCACAGAGATCTATCTACCTGTTTCTGCCTCCCAATTGCTGGGATTAAAGGCGTGCACCACCACGCTCAGCTGTCCATCCGAATTTTAACATGGCCTTGTTAAGTTGTGAGCAAGGCCAGTAACAAGCTACCCCTCTCACGGGCAGATCGTTGTCCCTTTGACAGCCACTGGTCCCTGGCAGTAACTGATGTGCCCTCGGGGAGGGGGGAAGACTAGACTTTGAGTAGATGTCTAATTATGGTGCTGGAGATTGAATCAAGAGAATTTTGAATTTTCGTTTTTCCCTGAGCAAATGTAATACCATCTTTCCTTGCAACACTCAGCAGTGGCTTCCAGTCCTTCACAAACGTCACTGGAGTGAGTGGGGAGGGAGGCATGTGTGTGGAGGGCCCAGGGCAATTTTCAGGAGTTGTCTCTCTCCCTCCAGCATCCAGGTGCCAGGGCTAGAATTCGGGTCATCAGACTTGGCATCTCCCTGGCCCCAGTTGGCCATTTGATTGCAAGGAGAAGATATGATGTGTTGTGGGATAGGTGTGTTTAATGTATTACAATCTAAATGTTTTAAGGAAAAGAATTCTGATAAAAAATGACATCTGTATTTCAAGCTGATGGCTTTTCAGCTCTCTGTGGGATTGTTTGGACATAACGCTTTGCAGGTCAAGGGCTCTCTGTGTGTATATTGTCTAGGAGAAAGGTGGTGCCCAGTACAGCACTCTACTTGGCTCCAAGCAGAGTCCTGACTCTGCCTTCCCGGACTTCTGCTACTCTCTCTGCAGGTGTGCCAGTCACTCTCCCTGGGGAGCCTTCCGGATATCAGAGCTGAGAGGAACTGAGAGCTCTACCCCAGCTCCAAGCAAACTCTGTTCCTCTTAGAAAGCAGCAGTTATACTAGGAGTGCCCTGCTCTTTTAGAGCCCAAAAATGTGCTCCTAGGTGACAGTCAGCACATTTGCAAGGTATCAAGTGACTCAATGCAACACAGCAGGAAGCAATGTGGCACATACCTGCCTCTCCAATGGAGGATGAGGGTGGAGGCATTGAGCATGGGTGTCCTGTTACCTTAAGTGGGTTTTGCCACCATGGAATGACGGAGCTTTACATAATCAATGAGATGTGGCTAATATTCATTCCATGGTGTGCCTTTAAAAAAAATTGAAGTAATTGAGGTTGGAGCAATAGCTCAGCAATTAAGAGCAGTAGTTGCTCTTCCAGAGGACCTGGGTTCAATTCCCAGCACTTACATGGAGACTCACAATAGTCTGTAACTCCAGTACCAAGGCATCTTCTGGCCTCTGCGGCACCAAACACACATGTGGTACACATACATACATGCAGGGAAAACACTCATACTCATTAAGTAAATAAAATAAACACTTTGTAATATTTTAAAATGCCGATTTAAGGAGAGAGAGAGACAGAGATAGGGAAAACTAGTTCTGTTTCTAAGGCTGGATATGATGACATAGGCCTGCAATCTCAGTATTTGGGCAGTTGAGGCACGGTTCAAGGCTAGCCTGGGCTACACAGTGAATGCAAGGCTAGCCTGGCCTATACAGTAACCATCTCAAAATAAAGAAACCAAACTAACAAAAAGGTTCATGTTGAAGTTTGGTTGTTCTGGTTTCTCCCACCTCTGTTTTGGAGATACTCTGCCCCGGTAGGCATTTTGAACACATATGTGTATTCTCCTGTTTGCAAAAGCTCTCTGGTGTAGCTCTCATCTTTTGTTTTAATGCATCAAATCCCAGTTGTCACTCTGGGCCTTTGACATCTGGCAAAATGTCAGTATTGTTGAGATTGAGCATCTACTCAAACACAACAAGGAACCACTCCTGCCACTGTGGACTTACTCAGCTCACTGAAAAGACATCAATGCCCCAAAGCCACAGAGCCGTGATCCTTTTATTTAGAAAGTTTAAAATCATATGCTGAAACTCCAGTGGGCCAGGCAAGGGTCTTTTAAATATGTACTATGACACCAGTTTCCTTGGCCATACTTCACTGGTTCTTCCTGTGTGTCACGTGACTAGAGAGGATGGGAGTCTTGTGAGCATTGACAGCCAGGGTTCTGCTCTGATTGCATTTTGGACACGCTCAACCTTTTAAGACTACAGCATGACATTATCTTCAACAAAGCAGTTGTGATTTCGTGTTGGCTGCATTCATAACTGGCTATATGTGGCCCATAGATGTCAGGTTGAACCTGCCTGGAATGTTCCCATTTTAAAAAATATATAATATGTATATAATATATCTATTATATATATATATATATAATCATCTACCCTTATCTAGAGGGGACATGCTCCAAGAGGGCCTGTGAATGCCTGAAGTCCAGATATTATCAAACCCTACATATACTATAATTTTCATAAAGATGCGCACCCATGATAAATTTATTTGTAAATTAGGCACAGTGAGAGATCTATAACAACCTATAATAAAATAAAAGTTATAACCATAGCTATAATAAAATTGCCATCATTAACATTCTTGAACTTTGGGAGCAGTCGGGAAGTAAAATCAGGGTTATTTGAATATGAGTATTTCAGTATTTCCACAATAGATCTGATAGCTAAGGCAATAATACACCAAGTGATTAATGGGCAGGTAGCATATACAGGGTGGATATGCTGGACAAAGGAAGTATCTTGTGTAGACAGCCCAACTGCAGAAGAGTAGAACATACCACTGGCAATAGGGACAGCTTAAAATTTAGGATTTGTTTACTTCTAGAATTTTCTATTTACTATTTTCAAGCTGTCATGGGTTGTGGATTACCTAGAAAGCAGGGGTAATGGGAGGGCTGGCTATGTTAAAAACCAGCTCCAGGACTCACCACTAAAGCTAGCTGGCATCTTGAGATCCAATGTGTCCTCCTGCTTGTGACCCAAGGTTCGGTCTTTCTGCTTCTTTGAGGCTTTTGGTAAAGAGTCACAGGCACTTCCAACTCATGGGAAGGTGGGGTTGCTCACTGGAGACTGTTTTCTTTCATGTTTTAATTTTGGAGCTTAGGCATTGTTGGTTCTGAAGAAGGTCAGCCAGCTGTCCTAGCTCTGGTGTGGGTTTCGTGCGCTTTTCTTGAAGGCTCATGATGAGAGCTTTCAAACCATTTGGATTCCAACCCGCTGTAAGGAAAACTCTGTTCCTGTTGGCCCCACATGACGCACACTACATGAATACAACTGAAGGATGATCTTTTGAAATCACAGCACTGCTTGCTCATCAAGGCGTCTGGAACACCCTTGATATTTTTGATGATTTCTAATCATTCTTTTTTCTCTTTCTTTCCTTTTTTCTTGGAGAGACAGAAGAAACAGGACTCCCTCTGTAGCTCAGACTGGCCTCAAACTCCTTACCTTCCTGCTCAGGCTGCCCAAGGAATGGGATGACGGCTGTGGCTGCCGGTCCCAGATGATCTGTATTTTTTAATTTGCTGCTGACAACGACACTGACCTGATTTTAAGACTCATCAAGGGCCTCAGGTCACATTTGAGAGAACTCAAATGTGTTGAGGTGCAGGAGGAATCAGGAGTCAGACAGAGTGGAAGATAAATGTGAGCCAGGGAGATCCATGAAAAGCAAGAGCTTTCTTGGAGAAGCTGGTTCCCTCCAGACAACCAGCCCAGGCCAAGCCAGGCATCTTGTCATTAGCTCTTGAAGCATGTGCTTTAGCAGGCTCTGAAGAGGGAGCTCACCAAAAGGCTGCTCTGAGTAAAGTTCTTTACAACTTCTAAAGTACTTGGAGTAGGACTGAGTGTAGGGGAAGCCTTCAATATCAATTATCATTATTTTTTAAAGTATCTTGAGGTATAACTTATATAGCATGAAATTTACCCAGTTTAAATGAGCAGTTCAACAACCTTTAGTAAGTTTATGGTGCCATGTTCTATTGACCGTATCCAGCCATAGAATATTCCTGTCTTCTGCCCAAGTTCCCTATATCTACTCCTTGATCATACCCACAAATTTCTGTAAAAGAAATCATTACTTTTAAAAAGAAAAGTCATTGTTGGGCAGCAGTAGCACAAGCCTTTAATTCTAGCATATGGGAGGCAAAGGCAGGCAGATCTCTGAGTTCAAGGTCAGCCTGCTCTGCAGAGCAAGTTCCAGGACAGTCAGAGCTACACAGGTCTCAAAAAAGAAACCATGTCTCAAAAGAGAGGGGGGTGAGGATGACAGAGAAAATAAAAGTTATTATTATAAACTTTTATTTGATTTGGCAAGCTGGCTCAGTGGATAAAGGCACTTGCTGTCATTCCTGGTGACCTGGGTTAATCCCTGGATGGGATGTCACATGGTAGAAGGAGAAAGCTCACAGTCTCATCTCTCCTGCTGTGCATTGTGACACCCATTCCCCACGGTGCACACATACAATAAAATAAAGTCTAAATTTCTTGTTAAATGGAATGGATGGCTTTACTACAGGTTCTTCTTCTTTTATTTATTTATTTGTTTGTTTGTTTGTTTATTTATTTAGTTTTTCGAGACAGGGTTTCTCTGTGTAGCCCTGGCTGTCCTGGACTCAATTTGTAGACCAGGCTGGCCTCGAACTCGCAAAGATCCGCCTGCCTCTGCCTCCCAAGTGCTGGGATTAAAGGCGTGCGCCACCACTGCCCGGCTTTTCTTCTTTTTTTTAAACAAAGACTTTTTGCCTTTGCAGTTCATGAAAATGTCAACTCTGTATGATGTTGTAAAGAGAGATTTTCATTATGGTAGCACAGAGATCTCCTTGCCTCAGCCTCCTGAGTACTGGAACTACAAGAATGAGTTCTCTCTCTCTCTCTCTCTCTTCCCTCTCTCCCTCTCTCCCTCTCTCCCTCCCTCCCTTCCCTTTTTAAAAACAGGGTCTCATATATCCCCAAATGGTCTCAGACTTTCTATACATAGCCAGGGATGTGAGAATTATCTTGAGGTTCCTACCCTCCTGCCTGCACCTCTCCAGTACTGAGATAACTGGCATGAACCACCAGGTCCAATTTGTGTGGTGTTGGGGCTTCATGTATGTTGGGCAAGCAAACACTCTACCAGCTGAGCTCCACGTGCTCCAGCACACTCTGCATTCTTTGTGAACAAAGTACAGCAGATTCAGACAGACAGGGAGGTGGTTGTGCAGTAGGGGGCGAGGGCTTGAGGTGTATGAATATCTGGCCAGCATTGACCAGGGGCTTCCTCCTATCAGTGAGTCTTTGCTCTGATGTGGAGCAGGAGAAACTCCCCACACTGGTCCTTCCCAGAGCCTGTGTGACCCCTTCCCTGCATGAAGCCTTTCTCCCATTTGCACAGTAGTGTGACTCCTGGGGTGTTCGCTCTGTGCTCTGGTTGCCCCCCATCTGCTTCCTGCAAAGGCCCTCCCTCCCCACCCCTCAAGGCCTAAAACACCCAGCAGGCAGGGCCACTCTGCCTGTGCCCTTCTCAGTGTGCAACTTCACAAGGCCTGAGCACCTGCAACTTAGACGGTCCCCAGCCATTCCTTCTCAGCTACGCTGAGCTGCTTGTGGTTTCTGTTTCTTCTCCAGATGAACTGAAAAACAAGACTGTGTGTGAGGACCAGGAGCTGAAACTCCACTGCCATGAGTCCAAGTTTCTCAATATCTACTCTGCCACCTATGGCCGCAGGACCCAGCAAAGAGACATCTGTTCCTCCGAAGCGGAGCTGCTGCCCCCCTTTGGTAGGTGACTTTATTTGGTTATAATCAGGCTGTGACCCTGGGTCTGCAGTGAAGTGTGGCTTGTACCTGCATGAGAAGGAAAGTCAAGGGTGAGAGGGTCCCTCTCACCATACCTGCCCCTCTGCCCCATAGTCCTGAATCTATTAGTGGTTCAGTCATTCTACATGGAGTAAACAGCGACCTGCTGTATTCAGGGTCCTGACATAGACATTGGGAAGTCATCAGCGACCAATAATCTACCCAGTCACAGAGTGACCTTCCCGAAGTGCACAGGCAGGCAGTGAGAAAACAGGTAAGAAAGGAACGGATACAGCTGGCTCTCCATGTGCACACGCTCGCAACTGTGGGCTCTCCCACGCACAGATTGCAAATGTCAGGGGAACAGGTGCAGGCGTATTTCCTTTGTTACCAGGAGTATCCACCTTGCTGCCTGTCAGTCACAGACATCCTAAGATGGTCATGAAAAGGGCCCAACACATTGCATTGACATCATTGCAACGTCAAACGTCAAAATGTCAAAAGACTGTTTATAAGACATATATGACATAAATATATAGTATATATAGTATATTTTTGCTAGGAGCACATGCCTTGAAGGCCTTGTGAGAAACTTGAACTCGTGGCAGTGGAGTTTCAGCTCCTGGTCCTCACACACAGTCTTGTTTTTCAGTTCATCTGGAGAAGAAACAGAAACCAGAAGCAGCTCAGCGTAGCTGAGAAGGATGTAGCTTCCATGCCTTCCAAGGTTCATGTGCCAAAATTTAATCCCTGATGGGAGTTTTTACAGATTAAAATGATGGAAACTTGATGTTACAGAGGCATTTAGAGGTGTGATCAGAGGCAGATAAGGTGATCAGCATGGCATCCCCATGAGAGACTCCTTTAGAAGAAGGACCAGAGGAGTCATCATCTGCAGACATTCCCATTTCTTGTTATTTGGTGCCCTATGCTGCCTAGAAACTGCCAGCAAGAAGGTTATTATCAGATACAGGCTATTGACCTTGGACGGGAGCCATGAGCCAAAATAAACCTTTTTCCTTATAATGTTACTCAACTCAGGTATTTTATTACATTAAAACAAAACCTAAGAAAAGTAATACAGAAAATTTGCACTGGGAGTATATGGGGTTATTATTCTATCCACATCCTGGAATGTGGAAGTGGCTTTGACACTAGATAATGGGCAGAGGTCAGAGGAGTTTGGAGAAATTGATTGGGGAAAGTTTATATTGCCACAAGGCAAATGTTATTGGCCAGTTCTGGGGAAGGTTCAAAAGAGACTAGCAAATTAAATGGAAATGGGGAGCCTCTTAGAAAACAGGGAGGGGGTTATTCTTATGTGAAGTAGCAAAGAACCCTGCTGTGTGGTGTGCAGACCCTAAAGCCTTGTGGAACACCACATGTAAAGATGATAGACTCGTTTATTGGGTAAATGAGATTTCAGATCTACAAAGAGTCTTGCTGCTGCATGGTCGTTGCGTCGTTGCTGGCTCCTTTTAGTCAGATTTATAGTAAAACTCAGGACCAAAGGGAAAGACTCTCAGTCTGGCCAAGGAGGGAGCCAAGAACAAGCATGTAAAGGTGTGGCTGGAAAACCACTTGCTAGAGAGATCAGTGTGGACAGAAGCCAGCCAGTTTGCTGTGATCAGAATAACTGGAAAAAGGCCTGGAGTCAAACAGGCCTGGGTGTAGCCTCTGTGGGTGCTAGTCCTTGGCATCCAGGCCCAGATGGATTTTCAGGGGTGCTGCTGTTGTGGCGGCATGCCATCTTCCCTGAGGTTACAAAGGGAAGCCTGGGAAGCCCGGTAGAAATTAACCATGGATTGGAGCCCCTGAGGAAAGCCCCCAAATGAGGTAAGGTATAATGCAGCTGGTATTAGTGGAAGCAGGGGTTTGGTGGGTACCTTCTGGGATTCCCAGGTTCTTGTGTTTGGAACAAGGAATTGGATGTAGATAGTAGCAAGCAAAGTGAATGAATTTATTACAAAAAAAAATTAACTCTCAAAAGAGGAAGCCAGGAGTGTCAACAGTGCAAGTCATGTGGACCTCTACACCCCATGACTGAGAGCTCTCTGTTAACTTGCATAGGACAGCCTTTCTCACTGTCTGTTAGGGGTAGTTTATAAAAAGTCACAGTTAATCTCAGGCTTCCTGGAGTGCCTGTAGCCAATCCCAATGGGCTTCCTTCAATCTTAACCCACAGGTTTTTCTCTTTGGGTATTTTTTTCCTCCTTTGTGTGGGATCTCATTCTCAGCTCTATTCTCTGTCTCCTTCCTCAGAGCCAGGGCTGTGTCAGTCTGAGAAAGGCATAGCTATGGGCACCATGTAGCCTTCATGGAGGAAGGCTGCAGGAGAGCAGCCCTGTGACCAGGAAAGGCACTGCAAGGCTTCAAACCCCTCTTCTTGCAGTGTGAGACAGAGGCAGGGCTTGGCATGTTGGGGGTTGGTGTCTGCTCTGCAGGATTTCATTCTTCCTTTGGGCTGAAGATTCCCACTCCCCCCTTTGGAACAGAAATGCTACCCCTGCTTTACCCTTGGGTCTTGGAGATGGAACTTGTTCTGATTTTACAGGTTTACAACAGCAAAGAGTCAGCTTGAGTCTCAGATGCGACTTGGGGCTTCAAGTGAGTGCTAGACTGAGATAAGGCCGTCAGACTCTTGTGAACAAAAAGACAGCATTTTGCACTGTGAGGTGGACATGACCATTAGGAGTCAGGGAAAGGTGCTGTGGTTTAGATACGGTTTTGGTGCTGTGGTTTAGATACGGTTTTGGCGTGCCCCTGAGGACCCATGTGCTGCAATGCCCTCCCTCTGGAAGACACCAAGAAGGAAGAAGCTGAATCCCACTATGATATTTAGAAGTGGGACCTTTGGGAAGTGTTCAGGATTAGATAGTCATCCGAGTAGAGACCACGTGATCCAGTGCTGGTGGCTGTGGAAGAGGAAGGAGAGACCAGAAGAGACACACACTTGAGTGTGAAGTCATGGGACACTCTATGCTTGCTCCTGACTCTGCCTTCAAGAAGGGTATAACTAAGTATGCACTCTTGACCTTGGACCAGGACTATAAGTCAAAATGAACCTCTTTTCTTCAAAGTCACAAAGCCTCAAGTATTTCACTATAGTAATAAAAACTGTAGTAACAGAGGCCCATATGCAGTGTCCTGAGAAATCCCCCCTTCTCTCTATTTTATCTATTTATCTATCTACTTATTTACCTATTTACATGGGGAGGGCTTGCACATGCCAAAGTACATGTATGGGTTTCAGGTGACTTGCAGCACTGGGTTCTCCCCTTCCTACCCTGTGGGAACTAGGCTCAGGTTGTCAGACTTGGCAGCAAGCACCTTTACTTGTTAAGCCATCTCGCTGGCCCATGGGCTTTCCTCTTGAGCACGGTGGACATCTGTCCCAGGACAGCCCTGGCAGGCCCCCAAGGCACCAGAGTTCAGCTGCTTTTACTAGATAGGGAGCCAGGCTTCTGTCATCCCATGTGTGATTCCCAAATGGGTCTAAAGGCACCTGTGAGGGTCGGTCCTGATAACAATGGCCTTACTTGGCCCCGTTCTCCAAGAATGGCCTGTGAGTGACTGACTCAGTGCCCTCTCTCAAATCACTTTGTGCGTGCTGAGACTCCAGCATTAGGAGAAGGAACCATGGCCTGGGTCAACGTAGGAGCCTTCCACCCCAAGGCTTGCTGTTGGGGTAGAAGCATCTCTTCTAGAAGTGTTTCTGTCACTCTCTTGACTTCCTGCAGGGTGTCATAGGTGATGTGCATTCTATGGCCAGACAAGGGACCCTGGTGATCTGGTCCTTAGTGGCAAATAGGATCTTTTCCAGTTTTTTTCTCTGTTCAAGAGAGGATTCATACTGAGGACACATGGGCTTGGCATCTTTGCACATTCTCCTGTCCTTCCCCTGCGCCGTTTCTTTTTAAAACATTTTCTACTTTTACTTATTTATCGCATAAGTGTGCATGTGTGTCAGTCAGAGAGCAACTTGTAGCAGTTGACCCTCTCCTTCTACCATGTGGGATCACACACAGGTCGCCAGGCTTGGTGGCAGGTGCCTTCACTCAGCTACCCCATTAGCCCTACATCATTTGTTAGGACAGGGCACTCTGTTTCTCAGGCTCACTAAATCTAGCGTGTGTGTTTTTAGGAAGCCACAACAAGCAACTGTCCCCGCTGTTCTTTTGAGCACACAAATATTCTGCCACATAGGCAGATCAACTGGCTGAAGGATCTGTGTTCACCAGGTGGCTGCCGACATTCCCAGGATCCTGGATGGGAGTGGCCACTCACATGGGAAAAGTAACCAACCAAGCAAAGTGTTAGAACCCATGTTTCCCTGGAGAGCTGGAGGAATCCTAAGGGCAGCCCACTGCTATAACACCAGCCATAACCTGGCAGATGCTGGAGGGTCTGTGTCTTGAAGGTCCTGCCCTTACTTAGCATATCAGAATAAAGGGTAACCTGCAGACCCTGTCCCTCACCCAGCTCAGGCAGCAATGAAACCGAAACTCTTTTGCTGCGCTGATGACCCTCAGTCAGCACACTGGAGCCTTTTCTGTGCTCTGCAGTGGGAAGGGCTCAAAGGGAGAGTCAAGTCTCTTGGATAAAACATGGAAACCTCAAGACCATACTCATCCCTCAGCTCGGAACCATGCACACAAAGACACAAACCTTTGGGCTGCAGAGAGGGCTTGGTGGGAGGATTAGTTCTACATATCTATATCTATATCTATATCCATATCCATATCCATATCTATATCTATATATCTCTCGATCTCTATCTCTATCTATATATATGTAGAAAACAAAAGATAACACTTAATGTTGACCTCTGGCCTCTATTCAAGCATGTGTACCACACACACATACTCACATACTCTCTCTCTCTGACACACACACACACACACACACACACACACACACACACACACACTTTTTAAAATGTAAAGCAAGAAACTGTGTCTGGAGAGATGTCTCAGTGGCTAAAAGCACTTCCTGCTCTTGCAGAGACCCAGGTTTGGTTCCCAGCACCCACATGAAGGCTCATGACTACATAAAAGTTCATCTCCAGAGGATCAGACCCTTTCTTTTGTCCTCCACATACCTACCTTCCTGGTGCTCATACATACATGCAGGCAAACACATTTGTAAAGTAAAACGGTGTTTATACATGCATTTATTTTTACTCACACTCATAAAGTAAAAATAAACAAATCCTTTAGGAAACACAGCTTTTGCTGGCTAATATGTCTCTTTGTCAAGCTGGATGCTAAGAATCCTTCACTCTTTGGACAGGTAGATGTGCATCTTGACCAACAAACTGACTGCACCTGGAAAAGTCTCCCTAGAAAGTCACCAGTTTGTCCCTTTTGTGTAAATAAACTTTAATGTCACCCAACTGACAAAACACACTCCCATTCACCTCCTCCCTGACCCTACAGCCTCCCTCTGGTGGCAGCATACTTCCAATCTGGCCTCTTGGTTCCCAGCCTACTCTAGGCATCTCTCATCTGGATCATGGGCTTCCCTCCTGTCTCCACTGAGCAGCATCTGGAAGATTTCACTTACCTTAAGCAGACCACACCTCCGCTTTGTAAAATCCTCCACTCTGCCCCTGGTAACTAGACTTAGAAGCCAGCTGTAGTCCTGTTTCTCTCTACCAGCTGCCTCATGACCTCCCAGGCCTTTGCATAAGTTGTTGTTTTGACTTGGGTGTTCTGTCACCTTTGTGTGGTCAACCCTATCATACTTCTTAGGAGTCACCTTGAATGCCACTGGAGAGGTTTCTCTACCACCTGCCACAAAGGAACCTTGTTGCTGCCAACTCTGTCTTCATGACGGAAACCTCCATGGCATGAATAGCATCCAGCCAGACACTGAGCTCTGCAGAGACTCAATCTGTGGGATTCTCAGCAATCAGAGTGGCGCCTGCCACAGGATGGGTGCCCTGTGGACTTTTGGTGGGTGAATGAATCAAGAGCCCCTTGTAAGCATGGCATGGTGCCCATCCTTGGCTCTGGGTTGCAGGAAGGGATGTGGGCTTGGTGTTATCACAGACCCTAAGCTCTCCTGAGATGCTGGAAATTCAGATTAAAAAAAAATGTGAAATGTTCCAACTTTAAAAACACTGAACAAGCCAAAGAAAGCATGCCTATAGGCCACATCCAGGCCACAGGCTGCCAGTGTGTATGTGTGTGTGTGTTCTCTGTTCTATGTTCTCAGCCATTCCCGTGGCACAGGCACATGGCTTTGAAGAAGGGGGAAGGAACATTTGGCCTTTAACCTGGACCTGGTGTGGGCTCAGATGGATGAGCACACGAGAGCTGAGGGCTGGATTTCGTCAGTAGCCTCTGAAGGGGAGCCCTGTGGTTGGCTTCCCAGAGCATCTGGCTTCCGAAATTGATTTGTATATTTTCCTATGCATAGGAGCTGAAGTCTGGCAGGTCCACACATTCTAGACTCAGCACACTCTTCTGCAAGCCCATGCTTTGGTGGAGATGAGATGGCCTGTTAGGCACACAGTGGTCAAGGATCATTCTGGCTTCCACAACAGCTCAGCATGGCTTCAGAACTCAAAGGCTAGGAGGAAGATGTTTCTCACACATCATCTTGGGCACAAACACAGTAACAACATCATACAGTAATAAATAATAATAAATTCAGCTACAATTTTGACCATCAAATGACAAGATATTTATTTTTCTGGATTTATTCTAAGTCCTGATGTCTAAGAATAAATTTTGTAATTATCCTTTGTCCTCTTTTTCTTCAACTTTATAGCAAGGGTCTTTTTCCATGTGGCCAAGAAGACCCCAACACTGCCTCCTGTCTTGCTTGGAGGATTCCCTACTGGAAGGGCTTTGTTATCTCTGAGTTTCAGAATACATTTTGTAGACAAGTGTGTGCTGGTAGTTCTTTATGGGATATTTCTTTGGAATAAATTCCCACATGTTTTATATCAAAAGAGGGTGGGGCTTGTTTACATCATCAGACTGCTTCCTGATTTATATATATAAATTTCATTTATATATACCAACTTGCATATATAGTGAGGCAGAACTTTGGGTCACCCTGAAACTTTGACTGTCTGATTTGATTTTCCTGAAGGTTTCCAACTTAAGACTTATAAAATAGTCCCATAATATTGCTTTAATTTGCCTTCTTTGGGTTATGGATGACTATGAACATGTATACCCCCACAGTTTGTACTGGTGTACATTGTCTCTAGCCTTTTTCCTGTTTCCTCCCTGCTGGAGTCTTGATTGATTGATTGGTTGGTTAGTTGGTTGGTTGACTGATGTAGAAGACCAGTGGCTTATGTCTCCTGGAGAAAAGGCCTAAGACCTAGGGTGGCCCTTAGGCCATAGAAATAAAGACACCAAGAACTTTTAATATTTTCATGCTTAGGTTAGGCCTTAGCTGTTCAGGTTCTCAATTAGTCCTTCTAAGTTAACCCGACCACTCAGCCCATCCAGCTAAGTGGCTGGCTATACCTTCCAGGCCCGTTGTCACATCTGTCCAGGCCCGTTGTCACATCTGTCCACTATCGTGTCTCCCTGCAATAAACACCTTCCTCCTCCTCCTTCCCAGAAGTACTTTCTCTCTCCCAGGAAGTCCTGCCTTCCACTTCTCTCTCTGCCCAACTAATTGGCCATCAGCAACTTTTATTATTGAATCAGGGATAATTTGGGAGGCAAGATTTACACACTGTCATCTTGAGGATTTGCTCATAGAGCAGCAAGGATCTTGGAGGGGAAAGCAATAACGTTTGAATAGATAGTATGTTTTAGATTAACCCTAACAGATTGACTGAGTTCATAATTTTTTCAAGCTTTTAGCAGAGCAGAGACTAACCCTGGAATGGTTTTCCTATTGTAAGTATCCCATGCTCTAATATTTCTGAACTTGTAGCTTGGTTTTGCTACATAGGCCTGGCTACTGGTTTCTTTAAATAGCATTTTATTTATTATTTGATTTTTTCATACATGTATATAATGTATTTTGATCTTATCCACCCTATACTGCCTCCATTCAACTCCGTCTGGACCTTCCAACCTATCTCCCTCACAACTTTATGTCTCCTTTTAAAAAATACTATTACTATTAGCCCCCTGAGTTCTGTTAGTGCTGACCACTTTTGATTCTGTCTGTGTCATATGTAGTTTCAAGAGAAACTGACTGAGTGACTATGAGAGGCCTCTCCCTGTGGTAGATTTTAGTACGTGTGTGTGCTACCCTTGAAGTAGCAGGAGTGATGCCACTGTGCTGTGATATGCATCCCCAGGGCTGCCCAGTCCTGGCTATCAACGAGACACACTATCTTACACAAGGTTGTGAGAGTTCTCATGCCTCCAGCTGTGATCTGGGACCATAGAGAAGACAGTGGCTCCCCTCTCCCATCTGAATGGCAGCAGGCCAGGCCAAGCATGGCGAGGCAGGTACTTAGGTCATCAGTGTTGGTGGCACAAACAGCCCCATCTAGGGCAGTACTTCCAACAACTATCTGTTTCTTGCAGGGAGATAGTTTGTATTCATATGTCATATAATAAATTTTAAGTGAGAAATGTAAACAGGCAGTTGTTGAATGCCCAACTCAATGTCTGGGGCAAGTGAGGGGGCAAGGAACTGTACCCATCCAGGGTTAAACTGGGGTGGTCCATGCTGGAGCTTCTCTTGACTTCAGGTATAAGGATGGTGGATGATAGGCCTTTCACCAAACCCCTAAGTTTTCTCTAAAATTCTCTTTAAGCTCCTCCTCTTGGCCACTGACCAGTCCCAAAGCCACCACCTCAGCCACACATTCCTAAATATCAACCTGTGCATTCACTTCCTATTGCTATGTAATAAAACACTCCACATTTTAATAGGCTCCAATAAAATAAGTATCGTCTTGCAGGCTCCGTGGGGCAGGAATTCAGGGGTAGCTGAGAGCAGAGGCTCTTGTCTTGGGTGTAGGGAGGTCTCCCAAGGTTACAGCTCTGGTGGGAGGGCTCTGCTTCCAAGGTGTGCCAACTGATAGGGCTGGAAGTTGGCACTGATTGTTGGTGACAGGCTTCAGTTCTTCCCCTCACAGGCCCAGGGTGTCTTCATGACGTGGCAGCAACCACCTCTCCTTTGCCATGCTTTGTAGACCAGGCCTGGTACATGATGGAAGAGCATATTCATGGACATAGATTCCTGGAGATAACTATGGCTACAAACTTGAATACTGTCTGGATGCCTCACCAAAACTCACACACTAGAATCCTTACTGCCAGTACCTGAGAATGTGCCTTTACTTTCAGATAGGACCTTTAAAGGGGAGGTTAAGTTGACATGGGCAAGTGGGCCCTGCACAATCTGATTTGTGCCTTTATAATAAGAGGAAGCCAGGACACAGGCATGTGTGGTGTGACAGCCACATGAAAACAGACAGGTCAGCCAGATCCCCATGGAGCCAGCCCCACTGGCACCTCAGTCTTGGGGTTCTAACTTCTAGAACTGTCAAGAAGCAGGCTTCCGGGTGCGAGTTGAGGGGCCCATTGCTGCTCTCCTAGCAGATGGACATCAAAGTAGGTGATTACAACTGACAGCAAAAAGTGAAAGCTTACAATCCTGTGGGGTCAAACACAGTGAGGTTCTTCGTGTTAAGGGCGGCCCAGCCATGTGCATTTCTGAAAGATCTTGAAGCGAGCCACTCCCCCTAAAATTTGTCTGGGGTAGTGGAAAATGAAAGAAAGTCATGAGTTCAATGGGCCACCACAGGTCCTGTGAGCACCAGTCAGAGCAGTCCTTCAACTCCAGCCAAAAGAGAACCTTCCCAAAGAACTGGGCACCAGGGTGTGCCTCCACCGCGGTGTGTCATTTCCGGCTATGGTCACATTTTCTGGGTGGGCTCCAGGGAATCTGCTATTTCCTTAATAAGAGAATGAGAAACCACACAATGTGCCTCAAAGGCTGGGCTAAGGCTGTCCCAAGGCCAAGAATGGGCAGGCCTGGACTTTTCAGCCAAGATCAAGGTGCCAGGAACTCTCCACTGCCAAGACAGGGCCACTTAAGAGCAGCCAGCCCAATTATCTAAAAAAACACCAGCTTGCAAGAGTGATTAACTTCAGTTATAGTGTCAAACAATTGCCAAAAAGTAAGAATTCAAATGGTCGAATATCTTGTTATCACATGTATTGGGAAGGAGAGAGCTTGGCAGCAACAGAAGCAAAACCCGTGTGGGTGGGAAATAACCACCTTTAAAGAAACAACAAAACCCTGGGAATGGTCCAGAGCTCAGCACCAATAAGGGCACAGCTGGCCCTGAGTCAGACCTCAATTACCTCAGGCACTTCCTGAGGTCATGGCTAAAATAAAGGAGAGTCTCTGGTGATAAGATAAAAATAAGTTCTCTTGCTAAAGTTCAGGATCTATCAGCAGGGGTCCTCATATGTTAGACCTAGGAGGTTGTTTTCTTTCTCCTATTAGTCTTAGAGAATGTGTTCAGTGTGGACTGAGGATGGAGCTCAATTAGGAACTCGCTTTCCTAGCATGCTGTGGGTTTGATTCCATCGTTACAATAAACTGGGTGTGGTGATGCATGTCTGTAATACCAATAGTTGGGGAGGTGGAGGCAGAAGTTCAAGGCAGTCCTCAGGTGCACGTTGAGTTTGATGGCAGCCTGGACAACATGCATCCCTGGCTCAAGACAACCCTGATGACAGCTCGCTCCCCACAAATGGTCAGGAATCTATTGCTCTGTAGCTCGAAGACAGGGAAGCTTTCTAGGACATTGTTTTCCATCAGCAGTGCACACGGTACCACTTTCCTAACTAACAGCTTGGCAGGTGCCACAGTGTTCATGTTTTGGCACCCTTTCACAGAGCAATCTATGACCAAGAATTCCTATATATTTGGTTGTGAGCCTAGCCTTTAACGGCTGAGCCATCTCTCCAGCCCTGACCAAGAATTCCTACAGAAAAATTGCCTACAAGTATTTAGCTCTAAGCAGATTCAAAATGGCATTGCTTATTGTGTTTAAAAAAAAAGGGGGAGGGACCATTTGAAGGTCCCACGGGGTGTTACAACCAGATGAAAATCAAGGCAGCTTTTTAAAACAAGGCTGATTGGGTTGGAGAGTCAGCTCAGTGGTTGAGAGCATGTACTGCTCTTGCCAAAGCCCCAAATTAGATTCCCAAGCACCTGTTACCTCAGTTCTAGGACATAGGCACCAGCATTTACATGCACACCCCCACACACTCGCCTACACACATACACATAATTAAAAGTAAAAATCTAAGATTAAATAAATCTTATGTTCATATGTTTGAAAACATATTAATAAAGGGAAATATATTCATAAAATATATTAATGATATTTTTAATATAGCAACAAAGGGAATATATTAATAAATAACTTACAGAGGGGGAAGGATATTTACACAGAGAAAAGTGGCAAAAGGATGTTCTTTAAAATTTTTTTTTAATTTATTTAGCTTAGTTTATGTGCATGAGAAGTTTGCTTGTGCATATGGACATGTGTGCCAGGTGCCTATGAAGATCAGAGGAAGGTATTAGATCCCTGGAACTGGAGACACAGGTGGTTCTGAGCTGCCGCGAGGGTCCTGGGAATACAACCATGTCCTCTGCAAGAGCAGCAAGCCCTCTTAACTGCTGATCTGTCTCTCTCGCCCCCTCTTGTTTTGAAAAAAAGCTCTCATGTAGCCCAGGAATGACACAAACTCCTGACCCACGTGTCCCCACCTCCCAGGCGATGGGTTGATGAGCATGCAGCCTACACTCTCAGCTCAGAAAGATGTTCTTAAAGATTAACATGTGCAGGAGTGGTTCCTTCCCAAAGAGAAGTGTTTCACCTATACTTTAAAATGTGAACTCATGTGTACTTTGTAAAAGAAAAAGAGTATTGTATTTTAAAACCTCCAGTTTCTAAGATAAATTTTGAAGCTCATACAGGCACATGGTGTACACACACCTTTCCTTGTACAGACAACTTCTGCAGGGATCATATCCATCCGAGCTGTCTGGAGAGTCAAGGACTTTCCTACTTAGAGAGGGGAGGTTAGTGGAGATGGAGTTGGTTTTAGTCTGGTGTGTACATACAAATTGTGACTTAGAAGAAACAGAACTTCAAAAAGCATGAGGTGTGTGTATTTGTATGTACACCATGTGTGCAGTACCCAAGAAAGTCAGAAGAGGGTGTCAGAATCTCAATGTGGGTCTGGAAACCAAACTTAGGTCCTCTGGAAGAGAAGCAAAGGCTCCTCTTAATTGCTGAGTCATTTCTCTAGCCCCTAAACAATTTTTTAACTGGTAAATACTCTCAGCTCATAAGCCTAAATAGTAATGAAGTTGCTTTACTTAGCCTTATGTACCCACAAAGCAGCAAGAAAGCAACCTGGAAGAACAGTGAGAGGGCTGAGTTATTTCCCAGATAAACTCTGAGTTATTTCCCAGATAAACCCTCTGTGTCAAAGCTAAGTTTTACCAAGAATAGTCTGAATAATATTACAGAAGATTTTACATATTTAAAAACATACTTTTTAAAAGACTCTCACCATTTAAACACTGGTTTCTATTTCAACACAGATTTTATTTTTTTCAGTTAAGGAAGTTCATTTTATGGCCTAGGCCTATAATACCAATATTTAGGAGGCTGAGGCAGGAGGATTACCAGTTCTAATCTAGTTTGGCATATACAGTGAAAACTTGTCATGAAACAAACTGAACAAACTGAAATTAAGAAAGTTACCAAGCATGGGGACTCACCCTTATTATCTTAGCATTTAGGAGCTGAGGCAAGAGGGTTACTACAAGTTTAAGGCTAATCTGGGCTACAGCATGAGACACTATCCCCCCCCAAAAATTGTTGTTGTTTTTAAACCAAGGAAGTCCATTTATACTTTCCCATCTTAAAAACCATATTAATTTACATGCTAGACCTTAAAAAGTATGTTGGAGTGATAGGTCCTACTCTTGCTTACTAACCACAATGGCCTCTGCCACCATCCTGTGATTCTCCATTCACTGCCCCCAACACCTCTGTTTAAACCTTAACATTTAGTTCTGAGTGTCCTGTGCCCTTGATTTTCTTTCACAAGAACAAAGAAGGCAAATAATTTAGGCAAAAGCTGTGAAAGTTATGATGGCCTTTTTCACAAGTATCACTTTCACTCCTGTGTTAGTCAGCGTTCTTTTACTATAACAAAACACCTGAGGTAATCAACTCACAAAGATGGCAGGTTTATGTGGGCGTGTGTTTTCATAGGTCCCGGGCCGTGATTGGTTGGCCTTCATGCATTTGGGCCTGTGGTGAGGAGCACAAAGCTGCTTGCCTCATGACCAGGACACCAAAAAGGAAGGAAGAGGAAGGGACCATGGGCTAGCACCCCATCGAGGCCATGTCCTTGATGTCTGGAAGACCTTTTACTAGGGCCTGTCTACCTCCTCACAGCACCAAGCTGGCGAGTGACTGTGTAGCAAAAAGGCCGTGAGAGGAAGTTTAAGAGCCAGTCTAAGACCAGGTGGCCTCAGCCAACACGAGACACTATTCACGGAGGGTTCTAGCTGATAATCACTCTGGCCCATGAACCAGTGCATTTGTTGTCAAGTGGGGAAACTGAGGCTTTGCAAGGACACTGGCTAGCCTGCCATCATGCTCTGAGTCACTTCCATGTTCTTCTTGATGCCAATATTGTGTGGGATATGGACCAGGGCAGATGTGTCAGTCTATGATTTTAGCCATAGTCAGTGTTCTGTTACTATTAATGAAAGAACAGGAACTAAGTAACTTATAAAGAAAAGGAGTTAACTTAGCTCCAAGTTTTAAGGACTGAGAAATCTAGGCACATGGCCCTGGCCTCCCATCCAAGTCCCAGGACTTGCATTTTGTCTTAGCACAGGGCCTCACAAGTGGAGACAGAGACAGCAGCCTGCTTCAAGTCCTATTTATTATTGTGTGTGTGTGTGTGTGTGCCTATGTGTGTGCAAATGCACATGTACATATGTGAGAATTCACATGTGTACAAGTGTGTATATGGGCCAGAGGCCAACCTCAGATGTTGCTCCTTAGATACCATCTACCTTGTTTCTTGAGGCAGGGTTTCTCCCTGGCCCGGAGCTCACTAAGTAGGCTAGGCTGGTTGGCCAGTGAGCACCAGGGACTCACCTGTCTCCTCCCAGTGCTTGGATAGTTTACCCTGGAGGCCAGAAGAGGACACCAGATTCACGGGAGCCAAATTTACAGGCAGCCTTAAGCTGTTCCACGTGGGTGCTGGGAACAACTCAGATCCCCCAGCAGCTCCTAACTGCTGAGCTGCCTCAGCTTTCCAACACATGAACTTTGGGGGAGTGGGGGGGGGTAGCGTCAAAACAGCATAGCGAATCCACCCAAGCTAGTGATGATGCTGTGATCGTGTGCTAAAAGCAGGAGTTTGAGCTGATTACTAGTTCATCCTTCCATCTGTTTATCCGTTGCTTACCGAGGTCCTACTGGGGGGGATAGTAGGAATGAGATAAGCAGGATGGACATACCTCCTCATGGAGCTGGTGCACATGTAGGAGAAAGTCTTAAAGAAGGTAACACTTTCAAAGAACAGTGAAGTAAATAAGAGCTTCATTCAGAGTTCTGTATATTTCATCTGCTCTGTATCTACTGCTAATTACAGATCTGCAGAGCCCAGTGCGAGGCAAACATCCTTTGATGAAGACTACATCAGAATTTCCAGATGGTACCAGCAGGCCCTTAAGCCTAACTCAGGCCTCCCTAGGAGCTGGTGCAGAGCTTCTTGGGTGGTTCAATGAGGCAATTCAACAGAGAAACAGTTTTCGTCTGATCAGCTCTGTGCATTTATGTATAGCAAGCACTGTAAGCCATGCAGTGACAAGTGCTGACCAGCCTGACGCTTTCACTGCCCCTTCCCTTCCAGACTGCCTGTCTCACACACCTTTACAAGTCCTGTCCAGGAGGTGCTACGGGAAGCAGAGATGTAAGGTCCTCGTCGATAATTACCACTTCAGAAGCCCCTGTCTTCCAGGAGTGAAAAAATACCTCACTGTTGCCTACGCGTGTGGTAAGACTAAACCCTCAACCAGATCCATGAACGCGTGATTGTTAGGGGAAAGGTAGCCATGACCAAAGGGGAGTGTGCGGACACTTCAACTGCACATTGTAGGGAGTTGCACAGCCAGCAAGCACAACCAAGAGATGGAAGAATGGAGAGAGGTTTATTGGCTGCAGCAAGCAAGGAGTACACTAGTGTCATTCAAGCTTATGCATACTCATCTAGGAACGCACCTCGGGCAGTGAACAGTACTGAGCATGCTCAGTTTAAGTTCATATTGCAAACAGGAAAGATAGCTGAAACCTTCCTAGGTTTAGCTCAGAATTATGGGGCAGACATTTAAAAGGTGAAAATGGTGAAAGAGGAGCCCTCTGGGCATGATCAGTTCATGTCATAAAAGTGGCAGACAGGACGTGGGCATAGCAGTGCACACTTGCGATCCCAGCTCTCAGGAGGCTGAGGCAGAAGGATTGCTGGTAAATCAAGGGTCAGCCTGAGCTACACAGAAGTCCTTATCTCAAAACAACAACAATGATAATGACAAACAAGAATACTTTCGGATGTACACAGCATCTCTTTCCCAGAACGTTTTTAGCTGAAACCAAAGGAATGAACATCTTGAGAGTCCATTAACATAGGTGCCTGCCCCTAAGGGTGTCCGCCCCACTTAGCTGCTCTCAGAAAGAGCTCGGCCAGTTACTGCTGATTTACCTCAAACAGCCCAGACTTTTCTCTTCATTATCCTTGTTTATGGCATTCACATCAGATAAGCAACAGGGTTTTCTTTGGCCAAAAATTGTTTCAAGAGCACATCAGGTAATCAGATTGGCAGTGGACAGGGAGAGTAGGGATAGAACAAGCACCCAGGGGCGAAGTTGGGGTCACAGAGAACGAACAATTTCTATCTTGGTTCAGGAAGCCTTGAAATGGATTAGTGTCATGTGAGTTCACGGAAGTATTGTTTGGCTCCGTTTTAGCCTTCCAGTACCACTTAGAGGGCCCTCAGTGACTAGCCCACTGTGCTACCAAAGCTGCTGTGTCTACATGCCCTCAGCATGGATGTAATACAGGCTTCCCCATGTTACAGCGGCCCCTTTGCTGTTCTGGTGTCTTTAGAAATAAATAAAATCTCTGCTCTGCTTGGATCCAGTCTTCAGGAAGGTACTTAGAAGCAAGCCAGCAGCTGTTTTCAGGGGACTGTAGTGGTGATCTGTGATCTTGACACACTGATTGCTCTTCTGAAATGAGCACAGAGGTGGATGGTAAGCAGGAAGACGCACGACACAGAGCTCGACGCCTCCCCACAGAACATCGTTCATTAGGCTTTGCTTATTGAAACAGCTTTATTGGGATAAAAATTTGCAGAGTTCCTGGTCAAACACACAATCTCTGTGTTTTAGAATATTCAGTTGATTTGTGCAACTATCATCATTGCCCATTTAAGAATATGGTCATCACCATAATCCATTCTGAGCCAGTTTGAAGAATCGTTTTTAAAACAAAGTCTCATGTAGTCCAGAGTGGCCTTAAAGTTACTATGTAGTCAGAGGTGACTGTGGACTTTTGATCCTCCTGTCTCTACCTCCCAGGTGCTAGAATTACAGGCTGTACCATGTTCACACAATAGGTGGGTTCCTATGATGACCCATGTCTCACAGCTCAATGGTCTGGTGGGTTGGTTGACAAAGCCCATCCCAGAACGCCCTTCCTCTCCAAGCTTCTCTCTACAGTTCTGAATCTATAAAGCCTCTGGCATTTGCAGAGAGTCAGGAGCTTCATCTCACATTTTGAGACTGAGCCAAGAGACAGACCCAGGAACAAATGCCGCTTCTGGCACAGAAAGACAACATCTAGGGTTTTACTTCTGCCGGGCGATCAAGGAGAACGTTTTTGGGGCCCAGAGATGAGCAAAAGGTTACTGAGCCAGAAAGCATTTGGCCTGGTGCTGCTGTGTTCTGGGGTCAGTTCTGTGTCCTGCCAGGCAAGACAGCACCTCCGCTGGGCCTCTCCGGAAAGCCTCTGCTCATCCTCGATGGGCACAAAGGCGCCAGGGTCTCCTGAATTGAGGGGTTCACAGTTTACAGCTGTTCTCTGCTTCTTGGTCCTGGAAAGTCTCCAGAAGGGTCTGGTTAAGCACTCAGGGAGGGAAATGGGGGTTTCTTGTCGCTGAGATGACTTACAGGGTCTCTGTGAAAGCAGTGCTGCGGATCTCGCCTAGTTTGTGTTGGCTTCACTCCTTCTTCCTGTTGCCACTTCTCCCAGATATCATCTTGGCTGAGGCAAAAATGAAAATAAGCAATTTTCTGCAACTAGAGTACTTGGCATTCTCTTCCCCAGTGGCAGCAGTGTGTTTCACCTTCATAACTCTCTTCTCTCTCTGTTTCTCTTTCCTCTCTATGTCTCTGTCTCTTCTCTCTCTCTGTCTCTCTGTCTCTCTCTGTCTCTCTCTCTCTCTCTCTCTCTGTCTCTCTCTCATAGCCCAGGCTAGTCCTGAACCTCCTATATAGCCAAGAATGACCTTGAACCTCTGATCTTTCTCTCATGAAGCATGCTTTCGTAACTTAATGAACTATGTGAGCCCAAACTGCTAGACTCCTCTGGGTTTATGATGAAGTGACAGGGTAGGAAGTTCAGAGAACAGTAGAGTAGGAGCAGAAGGGGGTTGTAGCTGGTCCTGACTGATCAGTTTGCTTTACTGTGTCTCACATTTGTTAGATTCCCTCTTAACAGCTTCCCGAGGCATTCTTCCAGCCTGATGCCCACCCAAACTAGGTGAGACACCTCAGTAGACTCCATTACACTTGAAGCTGTGCAACTGTCCCCACACTGTCATGATCCCCTCCCAAAGTTTCCTGTGCTCTGCACCCCCTCCACCTAAGAGAACCACTAATCAACTTTTGTCTCTAGATCTACCTTTTCTAAGCAGTTCAAATAAATAGAATTGTGCAGTAGATGGGTTTTGGTGACTGGTTTCTCCCATGGAGCATTCTGTTTTGAGATTCATTCTGTGTTCTTTTTATTACTAACATTTTCCATTAGATGACTGTGCTGCAGTTTATTTGTTTTCCTTATTTGTTCTGTTTGAGATGGGGTCTTACTGTGTAACCCAAGCTAGCTTCTCCTCTTCAAAGTTGAAGCCACTCAGCTTTCTCAGTTTGAAGATCCCTTAAAAGAAAATACTTGTTTTGTATCAAACATATGTGTATAAAAATAAATATATTTGTGCAGAGGTGTGTGCATATAGGTGCCTGCAGAGACCAGAAAAGGGAGGCAGGTCCCCTGGAGCTGGACTTACAGGCAGGTGTAAGCTACCCAGTGTGGTGCTGGGAACAAACTTGGGTTCTCTGCAACAAGTGATGCTCTGCTAACCTCTGGGCCATTTCTACAACCCTGGCTCCTTAAAAAAAAAAATACTGCAAATATATGCCGAAGATTTCACCTGTCTTGGGCATTTGATGATCTCATCTTGCCATTCGTGTCAGTGTGTGTGTGTGTGTGTGTGTGTGTGTGGCAGTAAGTAATCTGAAAGTATGTTGTAAATCTTTATCTACTTTGTACCTTAAATACACGTTAAATGCAAAGTGTTTTAATATACCATGTGTTTATAACACTTCTTTTTGTTTTTTAGTTCCCAAGAACATACTCAAAGCAGTTGATCCAGCTGTTGCTAACGTAAATCCTTCTCTGAAGAAAGATGATGAATATGGTAATTTTGATGGCTTACTCTGAGCATTTCCTTCTAAGTGAAGTCAAACAACCTTTGGAGCACAGTCAGGCACATAAGGCCTCTGTGGAAGGAGGTCACAGTGCCCTGCTGATCTCAACAGAGTGTGGCTGATGGTTATATATGGCAGCCAATGTCTTGCTTAAAAAAAAATAAAATCACAAGTAGAATTTATTTCCTAAAAGAAAATAATAATAAAATCACTTTGAACAACAGATCTTCTCAGAAACAACTTGGGCTCTTGGTGATACAAGGATCTTGTTGCCAAGCTGGGGCCAGAGCCAGCTGACCTTGCCAGCCCTTCCCAGCCACTTCCTCTGCTTCCCACCTAACTTATATAAATATGGACATAGAGATATTCTGATTTTATTTTTAAATACTTATCTATGGGTGTATATGTAAATGGGTATACACACACATATGTGTGCGCATGGGGGTCAAAGGACAGCTTATGGGAGGCAGTTTTCTTCTTCCGCTGTACAGTTCCTGGAGAGTGAGCTTGTACCACCTGGCTTAGCAGCAAGTAACTTTACCCACTGAGCCAACATTAATTTTTTTTAATGGCATGTAGAACGAATTCAGCCTGTAAAGTTCCTGTCAGAAACTACAGAGCCCTTGTAGAATACATAAGATGCTAACTTTGGGTAGCAATGGTTTTGTCTTCTGCTATTCTGCTTTATTTATTCTCCCCCCCTCCCCCCCATCATGAGAGTGGATTATAGGGGCCTTCTGTGTCTTAGGGATTGAGTCTAAAACTTTCCACACACACTCAAGTCAGTGAAGAAAACAACTCGGTGTTGGCACAGAACCCACACAGGCCCCCTGTGGGGCTTTTATGTCTGGGTTGCTTACAGTCCTTAATATGCTGTTAGTGCCATTGATGGAGGACTGTTTGTTTGATGTGCCATTGTGCTGTGTTGTTTAAGAAATAATGAAAAGAAAGAAATCTGTACACATTCGAATTTCTTCTGAGTATATTTTTTTCTCTGCCTGGGGTTGACTCCATGAACATACACACCTCTGACATGGAAGGCTGGCTCCATGCTTTGTTCCCCATGTGTATATGTGTACTTCTTGCTGTAGAAAACACAACACCAAGACATAGAAGCTACCCTTAGCCCAAAGCTAGAGGTGACGACTGGAAACATCCTCTCTTCTGGTTCCCTGCCACCCTGTCTACCAGGCTGTGTATCTCAGCCCCCTTCCCTTCCCTCTCTCACATGGCTCCCACCTGGTCCCGAAGGATCCCCCATACCCCCAGCAGTGCAGCCCCAAGATCCACAACATCTCTCTTACAGGCATCTGCACTGCGTGATATTCCCGCTGCTCACTGAGCTCCAATGCTGGCCCATCAGCACTTGCTAAGTGTCCACCAAGCAGGTCCCTTGCATCTGAAAGCAGGCCAGTCACAAGTATCTGTGTGTGTGACATACCAAACAACCAACCCTCAAACATCTCCCTCCACAACCCCAGGTCTGTCTAGTCCACAGAGCAGACAGCAGTTCCATGGTAAGCTGAGACATTATTTACTCAGCTTCCTAAAGGCCTAACAGATGCCGTTGTCTATGAAATGGAATAGCGTGTTCTGTTCTGGAGTAGGGTACGTGAACTTGGAAATGACATTTTGAAATGCTTTGGATCCCCTTAATCATTTGAGGTTTTCAGAAATAGCTACTGCATTTGCTGCTTTTCTTGTTACTGGGACAAAATACCCGAGAACAGCAACGTAAGAAAGGAAGGATTTGTTTTGGCTCATGGTTTGGGAGGATACAGTCCGTCATGTCTACAGGATTGTGAGACAGGCAAGAACCAGAGGATATAGGAAGTGGGGCCAGGTTACAAACCTTGAGTCCCACCCTCCATGACCCACTTCCTTCAGTGAGGATCCACTTTCTTTTTTTTTTATTTTTTGAGACAGGGTTTTTCTGTGTATCCCTGGCTGTCCTGGACTCACTTTGTAGACCAGGGGAGCCTTGAACTCACAGAGATCCACCTGCCTCTGCCTCCCGAGTGCTGGGACTAAAGGTGTACACCACCACGCCCGCCCGAGGATCCACTTTCTAAAGGTTCCCCAACCTCCCAAACCACACTGACAGCTGGGGACTGAGTCCTCAAACACATGGCATTTTACATTCAGACCTCAGCACTAAGTGTTCTGAGTCTTCCACCATTTAGTTAGAAACCCAATGGTTGGTGCTTGTGACTCTTCATTCTCGTGGCATGCCCAGGTAAAGATCAATAGGCAGGGCCTTCAGGACAGGCACACACACAGCTCTAACCAATGGCCTTTGCATGCTGCAGGTATAAAATTCGACCCAAGTGGATCGAGGATTGTGCAGAAAGATGGCATTATTGTCAGCAACTCTCTGGCTGCGTTTGCTTACATTCGAGGTGGGTGAATGAGTGGGAACTTGTGGGGATATGGAAGGGTTTACGCATTGCCTCACTGACAAATACTAAATATTAGAATAACTAAAGGAAAGTGGATTTGGTTGTACTTGGTGACAGCAGTGTTGTGATATCCAGAAGCATAGGACTGGGGTTCAAATACAGTTGCAACCAAGAAACCAAGGGACCTGCAAGAATGAAGTTGAGTTACTGAGGGTTTGGTCTCCAAAAAATTTCCCCCTTGAAATGTAACAATGGTTTATTGGGTCTAAAAATTTGTATTATTGAATCTTCCCTACAATCGGAAGAAAACAAGGCAGATCACATAGAAGCAAAACAGGTCATGCCATGGGATGACATAGTGACCTCAGGAGGCCTGAGAATTACTGTGGTTGCCAAGGTGTCCTTATTAATCTGCTCAGGGCCAAAGGCCTGCACCAGGCCTGGTCATGTGCTGTCTTCTCTGGGGAGAAAGGCACACTGTCCTTGCCACCTTCCTGCATGTCCTAGGGCAGATTATATCTTGGAATGTTAATGGTAGTTTCAACTCTGGCCTCCTGCTCAAGGAGGGTTCTGTCACGCGGTTTTCCATCGTCATTACTTAATGTAAGACCCAGGCTACTCCTGAACTAAAGAGAGGTATATTTTGGCTTATGGTTCTGGAGGTCAAGTTCAAGATCCGGTGGCTCCGTTGATTTGAGGCTGTGGGGTTAGGGAGGCATCATGAGTGACCACATCTTGAACCAGATGAGAGGGAGAGAAAGAAATAGAGCAGACTGGTACAATCCACGTTTGATGGTACAGGCCTAATGCTCTCAACATTCACAGGATCTGTGAATGTTGCTAGTCAAGCCTGCTGGAGATGGGGTTGTGTGGGGGTTGAGCTTTCTCAGAGGGAAATTACAGCTTAGAGAAAGATCTGGGTACAGGAGCTAGAGACCTAGAGAGCATTCTGTCCACATGGGCTTGCCATGTGCCATATGGTTATTGGTCTCTCTTTATGTTTTCATTTTTTTTACAACTGCACTCCCAATTCCATTCTTCTTGTTCCTGATGACTGTCAAAATTAAAGAATATGAAGATTTTGGTTTTAGAAGTATATCCACAGTTTCAAAGCATGTCCCTTCAAGTGGAGGAGAGCAATGAAAAGAAGCTCCAGTTAGCCTCAGTACACAGTGCTTTGCTGTAGCAGCTGAGTAGACCAAGGCAGCATGAATTTGGGGGGATACGGTCTGTCCAACAGCTCAGGGATGGGGCTCTGATCCCGAATTCTATGCTTAAAGGAGCTGAGGGTAAGAGGAGCTGGGTATTTGCCAAGGGCACCATGAACAGCAGCTGGGTCCAGCTTCATGCTGCAGAAGGACAAGGCTGTCAATCAACTTATTAAAACAACTTTGTCTTCAAGATTTGAGTGGTTGGAACCTCTTGACCCTGTGTTATGTAAATATACCTTCCTCCATCCTTCATGTCCTCACCCTGCTACGATTCTGGATGATGTGTTTGCCTGTCTAAGCACTGAGAGACTAAGGACAGATGACTGTCATCTTGTTTATCTCTGCCATGTCATCGTGTCTAGGACAGTCCTGGGGAAGACCAGGTTACAGTGAGCAATTAGCAAATGGCTAAATAGTAAATCTGAGTTGATATTGTGACTGTCGTATACTCCTTGATCATCTGTAGTTTACACATTTTATTTATGGATCTGAAATGATGGCTCAGTGGTTATTACTGCATGCTGTTTTTGCAGAGGACCCAAGCTCAGTTCCCAACATCATGTCAGGAGGCTTACCGCTGCCTGTAAGTCTAGTTCAGGGGACCTGACACCTTCCTTTGTCCTCTGCTGGTATCTATACACATATAGTCTCCATTCACATGGATACACACAGACATGTAAAATGTACATATGTGCCATGGCATGCATATGAATGTCAGAGGACAAATCAATGCACATGCTTCTCTGCCACCACTGTTACATAGGTTTGGAGATCAAATCCAGGTTGTCAGGTGTATGTGGCAAACGTCTCTATCCACTGAGCCATCTTGCTAGCTGTCTACAAGCCAGAACTATAATCCATGTTTTTAATGTGAGGACTAGATGTTGTTTGATTTTATTGTGAGATATTTCAGTATGTTAATCTTGGCAAGTCACAGCCAAGGTTAAGTGTGGCAGAGGCCTTGCTGTGGGACTAGGACCCAAAGGCCAGACATAGGCTCCTGGTACTATTTGAGAGTCAGGCCACTGGCTAGGGGATCTGGGAAACCAAAGCTTGAGCAGAGAAAATTCTTTGTAAACTGAAGGAAACCAAAAGGATATTCTCTAACTGGGCTACCAAGTAGCTTTGACACATGAATGCTGTCAAATAGATGGGACAAGCAGAGAGGCAACGAAAACCAAGGGGCTTGTCCTATGCAGGGAAACTTGGAGGTTGGTACAAGGGACATAAGAGTGTTCACACCTCTCAGATAGACAATATCTCCTCTGGTCATTTGCCTGATCTGCAAGGGCATTTCTCACAGAAATGGGAAGAGAGAGAGAGAGAGTGTGTGTGTGTAGTATAGTATGTGTGTGATATGTGTTATACATGTGCATGTGTGGTATGTTTGGTGTGTGTGGTATATGTGGTAAATGTGATGAGTGGTGTGTGTGATATATATGTGGTATATATACATTTGGGAATTGCATTTGTGGTGAGTGGTGGAGTGGTGCATATGTATGGTGTATGGTATGTGTGTGTAGTGTATATAGATTGGTGGTATTTGTTTATGATATGGGGGACTTTGGGTGGGTGTCGCGTCCCTCTTGACCGGCAAGAACGACGCAACTCGCAAAAGCTCTTCTCAAGCAGTTTATTCAGGTCCCTTGAAAACAGTCTTCCGAATGCCCGGGCAGACCCAACCCACAGGCTAAATACTAAATGAACAGCCAATCAAGTAAAGCCACGTAGTGCAATCTTAGAGGCCCACGTATGCGGAAGCAAGCCAGATCAGCGGTCTTTGCCAAATATGGACTTGTTTACCACCGAGAGCGCTCACCGTCGGGCTGGTGGAAGGCGGAGACCAGCGCCATCTTTAAGGCGCGGCACGTCGCAGCTCTCTACAGGTGGGGAATGGTGGTGTGTGTGCATGTGTGTATGCATGTGTGTTTATGTATGTATGTGTGGTTCTGAGGAAGGCAGTCTATTAGCTGCTTCAGCAGAAGCCATTGTCCCCTGGCTGAGGGACTTATTTAGTTTTGCTCTCCAAATAAATAACATAACCCCTCCTAGACCACTAAATTAGTGTCTTATTGGGATCTGGCTGTTGTGTGTTTACCTCATCTGTGCCTACAGGCCTGCCTTTTGTGACTCAATATTCTGTCACTGTCCCTGTTGTTTGGGATTGCAGTGTGTGTGTGTGTGTGTGTGTGTGTGTGTGTGTGTGTGTGTCTGTGTGTGTGTGTCCGTCCAGCCTCAGGCAAACCTACTGAGAACTTTGGGGGTGTCTTTGGGATCTGGATTCATGGCCAGGGCAGCCTCATTGGTTCTAAGAAAGGAACTATAGGACATCAGATGAGCTATGTGAAGGAGTGATTTCATCCCACATACCAAAGTCAGTTATGCGACCCTTGCAGGGGGGGGCAGTCAGAGAGCAGCACAGCCCTGTCACATGGGTAGGCTCTGAAGTGTTCCCAGGGTCTGCAACTCTGACAGAAAGTCCCGTCATACCCATAAGTGCCATCAGAACTGGTTCCAAATAGTTTGTGTATCTTCCTTCTGGAGGACTCTGGCCACAGTTCCAAAGAGGACCCTTGCTGATGGCTTCTGGTGTCTTATCTGGGTGTGACTAAGTTTGAACTGGAGTTTGTGTTGGCCCCTGACCAGGATCTAAAGAGAAAATGGGATCTAAAGGCCACTGGCCACCCATCCTGAGGCTCCTGGGGTCAAAATGCAGATGATAAGTCATTCCCTCTAGCTGGTGATAAACTGAGGCTAAATTTAGAATAATAGCAACAAAAACACTGTGAAGATTCTATTCAACCCCAACAAAAAGAATGCTTTATCTTTCCAAAGGAGATGATAGGAAAGGGGTCACTACTGTCTGAAGTAACCAGTTGGTTCCAGAAAGTGGAGGACATATTTTTGGTGTAAAGTCTGGAGCAGTGGGCACAGCCCTGGCCTAAGCCCAGGTCCCAGTCAGCAGTGGCTTTGGAAAATGACCAGGGTGCATCAGGGGTTAGGTCAGCTCATCTCTGACGTGCCATCTGCCTACAAGCTGGTGACTGGGTGATGGTCACTTCATAGGAACAGGAAGTTATTCCCATGAGACGGCTGAGAGCTGCTCATCTCCCCCATCCTTGGCCACTGGATCTCAGGGACATGATGTGAACTCCTCCACAGAGTGATCCTGTGCCAAATGAAACCCCTGAACCCCAGGAGTAGAACCTGAACCCTGACACCTGGAGAGGAGGGAGGTGGGAGATGCTGGGTTTATGGTATTGCAGGATGTGTCCTAAGCAGTATGACTCACTTAATTTGATTGATCAAAATTCCTTAAAAATGGGGCTGGGGTATGGGGTAGAGCACCTGCCAGCATGTGTGGTGTCTGTAAAGTTCAGACATCAGCATAGAAAAATAGTTCTTAAGAATAAATACATAAATAAAGCAACAAATTAGTTTTGTGATGGAGAAAGAGCTTGATCCTGAGTCAACAGAGCCTGAAGACCTAGTCCACCACTATACCCTTGCATGGAAAGCAGTGGAGGGGACTGCGAATGATCTCTGTTCCTCAGAAGCTTGACACAGGAGTGTGTTTCTGCTGGGAGCTGGTCATGTCCCACCCTTGAGAGGCTAGAAAATAATTAAGGTTCTGCCTTCTTAATCCGTCACATGAGGTATCAATTTGATCTGTAGGAGAGGAGGAGGGGAGGTCAGACCTCCTCTTTGGGATTACTGTTCAGTGACTTGGTTACAAGTCTCATTGTCTCCAGATAGACCATCTTCCAAAACTCCCAGAGGCAAAAGTAGCCCTTCTCCCCATGGAAGAGAGGGACATGTGTCTCTATGAGAACAAATCCTTTACAGACGTTGACTCTTCAACACTGTGCTGATAGGATGGCAGACAATCTGCTGTCCTTTCCTCAGCCAAAATAAATGTTACTTCAGACATCTGGGTCTTAAAGGGAGTGGGGAGATGTCAGGCGGGACTCACAAAGCACAACACAGATGAGTAGAGCTGCTCTAGGGACAGCTTGGGCTGTGGGAAGGAAGCTGGCTGGGGAGGTATTCATTTTCAGGAAGATAAAGTGTCCTCATTCCATCTCCCTTCTCAGATCTCAGCTGTGAGAGCCCTCCCTGTAGGGGAATCTTAGCAGCCCAGGAGTTTTGAGAATCCAGTCTAGATCCCCAGGGAAGACAGCAGCTCTAAAGATAACAGTCTTCATTGTTTTTACCAGAATAAAAGACTTGACAGTGTGCCTGGAGGAGGTTTCCAGTTGTTGAGATGTACTCAGAAAATGCTGGGGACACCAAAGTACACCCCACAAGGAGCTCCAGGATCCAGTCCTGGTTCTGCTGGGAGAGGCTGCTGGCCTCTGCAGCTTTCCCTCTGGGCCTCAGTTTGAACATCTGTAGGAGTATTCAATCAATGCCCACCCCCAGCTCAAATCTATAAATAAAGTTTTATTGGGACACAGTCAGGCCTTGTGCTAGTCAGGGTCAGTGTTCCCTACTAGTAGTGCCATTTTGGGAAGAACCCTGGGTCCTGGTCCATTGTGATGAAAACAGATTTTACCATGTGAGCCTGTTCCCATGCCTTCTCTGACACGTCTTCAAAACTATGAGCCATAATTAACCTTTTCAGATTCTTACATGTTCTTTTCTTCTCACAGCCCACCCCGAGAGAGCAGCCCTGCTGTTCATGTGTAGTGTCTGCATCGGCCTGCTCCTTACACTGTGTGCCCTGGTCATCAGAGTGTCCTGTACCAGGGATTTCCGGGAGCTGAGGCAGGGGAGGGAGCACTTGGTGCTAGGAAGCGACAAGGCTGAAGAGGACAGTGAGGAGGAGGTGGAAGAGGAGGACTCCTCAGACTCCGAGTTTCCTGCGGAACTGTCCAGATTTTGTAGGACTTCGTATCCAGCCTACAGCTCCATAGAGGCCGCTGAGCTGGCAGAAAGGATCGAGCGCAGGGAGCAAATCATTCGAGAAATATGGATGAACAGCGGCCTGGACTCCTCGCTTCCGAGGAACATGGGCCATTTCTACTGAAAGCCAGATGCATCTGGATGAGATCACACTTTCTGAAGAAGGAAGGACCCAGGATACCCTGTCTCTCTGCCCCCTGGTTCTGGTTTACTTGTACCTTCTATGAAGGAGAATCTGTCATGTCATCCTTGATGGGTGAAGCCGGAAAGCTGTCAAAGGGACGCTTTGCTGTTTGCAGCATACGCTGGAATAAATCAAGAGGAAGATGCAGTGTCTTGCCCTTGTTTGAGTTCATGTCTATACATTAGTAATTCTATGCATCGTTGAGATTCCTCAGCACTTATAATGCCAGGTGCTGGTTCCTACATATTCATAAGATGCTACAATGATGAGCTGAGGAGAACCCAAGATGTTCATTAAAAATGACACTGTTGGGAAGTGGCAAGAGGGCTCAGTAGGTGAAAGGTGACTGCTACCAAGCCTGACCAACTGAATTCAATCCCCAGAACACATAGTGTGGAAGGAGGGAACCAACTCCTGCAAGTTGTCCTCTAATCTCTTCACATAGGCATGCACCAGCATGTATGTACGTACACACACAGACACATACATACACACAGGCACACACAGAGATAAAGACACACACACACACACACACACACACACAGTAAATAAATACGTAATAAAACTTTATTTAAACTGATAGGGCAGAAAACAGGAGCTCACAGATATTTTATTAATTATTTATTTTTGAGGCAGAATCTCTTTGTATATCCCAGACTGGCTTTGAACTGGTCACCCGAGATCTGATTGCCTCAGCCTCTTGAGTAGTTGTATTACAGCCATGAAACAGTTACGTGCCTCCATGCCTGGCCCACAAGGGATTTTTAATTCTCAACATTTATTTAGAGCAGACACTCACAGGATTTTCTTAAAGAAAAGATGAGAAACTGCTCAGCCATTGGAGGCCATGACTATTTGTGCTGCATCTGCGCCGGAAGGAGGTCCATGTGATAGCTTCCTTTGGATCACGTGTGATGGATGAGACAGGCTGTTTCGGTGCACTGTCCTCGTGGACACTGAGACTTGCATTCTATTTACTTTTCACACTGCTTTTGATATAGCTGCACAGCTCACTTTTGGTTTGTTTGTTTGTTGTCTGTTTTTGTTTTGTTTGAGGCAGGGTCTCACAAGTAGCTCAGGCTGGCCTGTCCTCCCTGTGAATCAGTGCTAACAGAACACATGGGAGAGCACCCAGCACAGCCAGATTCACCTGACTCATGACAGCCTCCCTGTGAATCAGTGCTAACAGGACACATGGGAGAGCACCCAGCACAGCCAGATTCACCTGATTCTTTTCTTAAAAAAAAAAAAAAAATCAACTATTTTTGGGACTTGGGAGACAGTCTGGTTGCTGAGGATCTTACCTTGCAAGCTTTGATTTGAATTTGATCTCCAGAACACACGTAAGAAGAGATGGTGCCCCCTTCCTCGCCAACCCCAGCGCTAGCCAGCCCAGCCATCTTGGGAATTTCTAGGCCAGAGGGAGAAACTGTTTTTAAAGGGGGAGGAGGGTGATTAAGAAGTGACAACCAAGGTTGACATTTTCACAGTATAAAAGCTACCATTAGCTCAAGGGCTACACGAATCCAAGCAGGAGGCAGCACCTAGCCCTGCTGGGAGCTGGGGCCTGGAGACAGTGCAGGGGAGAAAGAGAGGGGCTTAGGAAACATGCCAGACAGAACCAGTGATGGTGCATTTAGAAGGCAGTGGACAGGAGGCTCACAGCCATGGACTGGCGCGACAAAAGAATTTTTCTTTTGGGTTCCAGGGGGGCTTTGTTATGTGGTAGATGGTGTGTTTAAACATTTATTTCCCAGCTGGTAGTGTTGAAGTCTGGGGACCTAGCTGGAGGAAGCACATTATGGGTGGGGGACAGGAAGGGGGAGGTGCAGGTTCTTGAGGTTCAACTGCCAGCTTCCTTGCCCTTTGGCGCTGTCTGAGTAAGAGTCCTCACGTTCTGATGTCACAGACACAGCTACTTCAACCACTGAGATGGACTGTGCCCTCTGAAACTGAGTCAAAACAAGCCCTCCTCCCTGAAGCTGTTTGTCAGGAATTTTGTCTCCATAACGCGGGAAGGCATTGAGCATGAAAATGGCCCAGCTACCTCTATCATAAGCCCTATACTGGCTAATTCTTTGTCAACTCAACAAAGAAGTCTTGAGACTTCAGTTGAGAAAATGCCTCATCAAATTGTAGGCAAGCCTGGAGGGGAATTTTCTTGAAGAATGTTAGATATAAGAGGTCCCTGCATCCTGGGTGGGATGAGAAAGCAGGCTGAGTTCTTCTGTGCTTCTGCTTCAGTTCCTGTCCTGACTTCCCTCGGTGATACAGTGCTGGGATTGTTACCTGCAAGCATGGTAAACCCTTTCTCCCCAAGCCACTTTTGGTCATGGCGTTTATCACAGCAGTAAAAATCAATCTAGGAGATGTGTCTAGTACTAACAAGCTCTGTTCCATTTCACTCCAACCTTACCCTGGCTCTTCAAAGAATGTAGACAAGGGGACTGAAGGTTAACAGGTTAAGTACTGTGGTCCACAGCACATGGCTAGGGAGGGCTTGGTCAGGAAAGATGTCATGTTGCTTGAGTGGCAGTGGAACATCCTCAGGGTTCCCAGGTATCTGAGACTTCCATCCATGTTGCAGGACATGGAGAGAACTTGAAGGGTGTGGAATGACATATTCAAAATGTTACCAGACAGACATTTACTTAGATTATAGCAGACAATGAGGTGTGAGCACACATGTATGTGAAGGCTTACGATTCATGTCAGGAATAGTCATCTATTACAATAATCATTGAGGCAGGGTTTCTTAATCAATCCTAGAGCTCACTGATTAAGGCTACTCTTACTAGCCACCTTGCTCCGGAGAGCCCTCAGCTCATCCTTCTAAGGTTGGAACTATAGGTGGGCCTTACATCCACCAACACTTTATGGGGACTCTGGGGATCCAAGTTTTGGTCTACTTCAACTATGGAACCATCTCTCAGCCCCTAGAGCCCAACTTTTCCATAATGATTTTGTTGTATTCAAAGAAACTTCTTATCTTTTCATTTCCCTGAACTCCAAGACAGGGGAGTGGATTTTGTTCTTGTCCTTACTCATAGAGTAACCTCCTCCTTAGTCTGTTTCTGTGTCCAATAAGCCCCCTTTCAGGCTCTGGGAACATATGCCATCAATCTGAGGTCTCTCTTGGTGGGCCAAAGAGAAAATTGCAGCAGAAGGCATTCCCTTCACGAGTTAGAGAATGCATTGCCCATGCTGACATTGGCCACAAAGAATTCCATAACGGGCGACCCTGAGTCTCTGCCCCTCAGCATGTCTACTACCTACATAGATGCACTGCCTATCTATCTATCATCCATCCATCTATCTATCTATCTATCTATCTATCTATCTATCTATCTACCTATCTATCATCTATCTATCCATCTATCTATCCATCATCTATCTATCTATCTTACATACATACACACACACACACACACACACACACACACACACACAGAGAGAGAGAGAGAGAGAGAGAGAGAGAGAGAGAGAGAGAAAGAGAGACTCATAGTCCATGTTCATACTCCTCCCAGTCCCTTCAGGGGCTGCTGCCCACCAGGCCTGCCGAGGCATGGATCAGTCTCTAGCAGTGAAAATGCAATAAGTTGTTGGTCTGCATTCTCTGACTTCCAGAAGAGAATGCCCCTTTCTTCTCCAGGCCTCATGGGTCCTGCTGAAATTGTGTTTGGATGGGCACCAAGCCCAGGAGGAAAATGACCAAAGCACACTTGGATGAGGCCTGGCTGCTGGACCAGACTGTGGGGGTGGGGGGCACGGAGGAAACTCCCACATGGAGGTGCACCCAGGAAGCTCAGAGCACACAAGGAAGAGTTTCCACCCTCCATGACTGTATGTGTGTCTCTGAGCAGAGGAGTCCCTGCCATTCCCAAGCAGTGGGGTCGCAGAGCGTTCTGCCGGGAGGCTTGCACATGCTACCACTTCAGTGACCTTCTGCCAATGCTGACTTCGAAGGTATTTGCTGCCTGCAGTGAATGCCACTCTTCCCGATTGACCTGAGTTATTATTAGAGGGGATGCTGAGACCTTGGGGTATCATAGTGCTTGCTACTGCTCTGGGGACAAGAAGGCCACATTCAGGAACCAAGTGGGCTTTGGGGAGCCATGTGAGCATCCCCACTTCTTCTGACACCCCCAATGAGTGATGCATGACATGTGTCCATCAGATCCACCTTCCCAACCAGGCACCCTGCTAGCAGCCATGGAAAGGGTGGCAGTATTTAGCTCCTACCTGCCCTCCTCTGTGTACAAATGTACCTCCTCACTTCCTCACTAGGATTTCTCCAAAGAGCAATCCCTCAGTATATCCTCCTTTTAAGAGCCTCTACTGTAGGGGAGGTGGCTCTGCTGATGAGTGCTGGCCTGGCACAGATGCTGTTAGGCCCCTGAAGCACTACAGAGAGCAGGTGTGGGGCTTGCCAGAACCTACCATTCAGGAGGGAGGCAGAAAGATAAGATGTTCAAGGTCACGTCATGAACTGAGTTGGAGACCAGCCTGGGACACAAGAGACCTTGTCTTAACATACAAAAATCAGCAACAAACAATTTCCACTTTAGAAACTGACTTGAGGCATCCAAAGCAATGAGGTCTGGAGTCTGGAGTGCCATCCTGCTAGTCCACACTGCCAGCACAGTACTTCAAAAGGACATCAGGGGACGACCCCTGTAGAGAGAGCTTTCAGGAAGTCAGGGTATTGCCCAGAGCCCACTTTCAGCCAACCCTGCTTCCCCACAAGTCTCTGGAAAACTTCCTGCTCCTGAGGCACCAGAGCCCGAAGCTGAGACTTAGCTATGAGGCTGGGGGCTGAGTGCCTTACTCAATTTTCTCTATAGCTCAAGTTGGAAGACTTATAAAGAAAAGAACTTGTAAAGGCTAGATACACAACCAGAAATTTAAAGAACAGAAATTTGTTTGGGCTTGTAGCCCTGCTTCTGCCACACACACTGCTCTGCACCTGCTGAAGGAGGAGAAGCAGGAACTTGCAGAAGAGGTCACATGGCAGCAGGTGGCTGGAGAAAGTCGAGGGAGCCAAACTCCCTATACTACCTGTAGGGATAAGGTTACTGTGTAATTCAAAAACTGATTTCTGTACCCCTCGCCCATATCTAGTTGCAATCTTTGTAACTAGAATCTCCTGTCTGAATGTTGTATAAACGCTGCTTTCCAATTGTCCCCTGACATGCCAATAAAGCAGATCACAGCCAATCCCTGAGCAGGGGAGAGAATAGGGCTGGACTTCCTTGCCCTCCAGGAGAGCAAGTAGGAGGACTGAGCCAGAGGCTGAGGAGAGGAGACAGCAGGAGAGATTCAACTGAAGCAGGAAACCACAAAGTGCAAGTATCTCTGGTATTTACCATGGGGGGAAGGTAGATTAGCTTAGTGGGTTAAGAACAGAGCAATAATTGCTCAGTTTTTGTGTTGTGAAACCTGTTTAACAAGTAATATAGTAGAATCTCGATTAATTGGATGATAGCCGGGCAGAACTTGGAGGCAAGTGCTCAGGTCTGAATGGCCTTGGATTCTGTGGCTAAATCCACTGTAAACTTTCCCACAAATGGACTTCAGAGGCCGAGCCCAGGTTAAGCAAGGTAGTTATAACCTGGAACTGTGGCCACTTGACTCTGTGAAGCTCATCATAAGCCTGAGGACTAGAGCTGACCCAACTCCACCCTAGGACTGTACCATAACTTTGGAGATGAGATCCTAAATTCCCCAAGTGTGTGCCAGGAGCAACCCAGGTCACAGTCCCAAAGCAGGCAAGCGGATAACCCCGTGCCCATCTTAGGAGAGATGCTGGGAGGTTGACTAAAAATACTGGGGATTTTAAGTCATCAGGCATCATCTGGACAGGAAGCAATGGTAGGCCTCCTGGAGGAAGTACAAGAAACATGTGTAAGCACAGATGTTGGCAATGTGGGGCTGTGATACCCACTATGAAGGGTGTGATATAAGCCTTTTTTTTTTTTTTGTCCTGTTAGTAGGACTCAGGTGTATCTCAGTGGTAGAGCACTTGTCTACCTTTGTGAGGCCCTGGGTTCACTCTCTCTGTAGTTCTGCGATGACGATCACAAGGATGACAAAACATTGGTTAGCACTGGGACTATACAGTGGTAGCACTTGCCTAGCATGCATGAGGACTTAGGTTCAAATCCAGTTACTCCCAGAAAATCAAAAGTTGGGACTATGGTCATAGCTTAGTTGGTGGTCTGCTTGCCTAACAGACACACAGCCCTGGGTTTCATCCCCAGCACCACACAAACTGGCTGTGCTGGTGCATGCCTGCAATCCTAATCACTTGGGAGGTCAAGGGATCAGGATTGAAGGTCATCCTCAACTACATCCTCACCCTGGACTACTTGGAACCCTGTCTCCAAAACAAACAAACAAACAAAACAAAATAGTCACCCAAAAGTCAGCTCTTAATTTCCCCAGATGCATTTCACGTGCTTGTAGCTGCAGGGCAGTCTTGGATGGTGTCAATGGCTTCATTGGATGAGCTGTTCTGCTGTACCAAGTTAGACACAGACTCCTCACAACTCACTGTGACATGCTGCAGACAGCTCTGCAGCCTCATCAGCCGAGGGTGTGGTCACACATAAATCCCTCGTCTCTGACCCTCAGCATGGAGATGCTACAGGCTCCCTTTCCTGGGAACTCCTCCCCAGAGAGTATGGCTTCAGACCTTGAGTCCCTTCTCCTCTCCCAGCCACACACTCCCTGAAGCGTTGGTTTCTGTTTGCTTTGCAGCATGACTTATTCTGCGGCAGCTGCTGCTACCAACATTCTCTGGGTCATCACTACTGTCGTCACCTCCCTTCCTGTGTCCCCCAAGAAAGCTGAAAAACTATAAAAGAGCCCGAGGACAGGCCAGAGAAACCCACTATGTTCTGGAGGTGAAAGAATATTCTGGTAGCATAAAAGATCCAGAGCCAGAAGGTGAGCTTGGCCTCAGATATCGGCCTTTGACTATTTCTTTATTTGTTTGTTTATTTATTTATTTTAAGCTTGTGGATAATTTTATTGCATTTAAAAGAAAAACCACAGGGCAGACCAGCTATGGATCTCAGCTGCTGTCTGGAGGAGGAAGATAGAGATGAGGAAGAGAGAGAATCATCCTGTTAGCAAGCAGCCGCAGGGAAGAAGCTGGGGCTGGGGGATAACTCAATAGAAAAACAGTGAAAACCCCCAGAGTGTCTGGGAAGGCATGACAAGTATCCAAAAGAAGGAAAAAGAGACATAAAGAAGAAAGAGAAGAACTTGTGTTTTTCTAAGTGAGCGAGGAAAGTGAGCAGGCTTCACAGCCCAGCCGCTTGGTTAAGGCCCCTGGAATAGTCATCTTGCCTAACAAATAAGCCGGGTACACGCCAAAAAAATACTGCACTATCTCGCTCCTGTTAAATATAAACTGCTGGTCTCAGACAAGCTGGGAGCAGGAGGGTAGCTGTGGAGATTGGGGGCAGGGAGGCGGTTTTAATGGGATGAGAGCAAGCTTTGGGTGTGTCTCAAAAGGCTAGAAGGGATTTTCCATGTTTGTACCACAAAGATGTCATGTTGGAGGACAAAGACATCTCCAGCCCATTTTAAATGTTGCACAGTGTATATTTGTGTCAAAACATCTCAGGGGACCCCTGTCCATATGCATGATAGCTGTTTCTTAGAATCTATCAGTTAAGAACATTTTTTTTTGGTTTTGTTTTTTGACAGTTTCACTGTAGATCAGACTTCCCTACAACTCATAATCCCCCTGTCTTAGCTTCGAAAGTGCTGTGACATAGCAAGCAGCGCCACACTTGCTATCGAGTGTTATTTAATATTTAGTGATAGATTGCCACGCACTGTTTGCTTTACCTTAACATCCTGGAAATTGCCTAATTACAGGTCAATTCTGTTGGGGAAACTAAATTTGACATTCTTAGAGAGCTATTGCAGCATTAGTCCTGCAAGCATTTTAAGGTGCAATTAGACTCACCTTTGCAAAGGATGTCAAGGGCCTGACAAACTCTTTCCAGCATAACCCTGTTTTAAAAGGTCCCCAGTCTTTTCTTGAAGGTTGCTCACAGCCTAATTGCATTTCTTTCAAAGTGTTGCCACAGAGAATCCAATTGAGAACTTATCTTGGGGTAGAGACACTGTCTTCCTGCTTTTAAGGGAACTGCCCATGATATCATGAGCTTAGCCTGGGCAGAACAAAGAGAGGAAAGCTGGTCACTTCCGAGTGCATGTGACCCACAAATTCGCCATATTCTCTGTTCCAAGCTCTTGACTCCAGGAACTGAGTACTTTCAAGAAAAGAAAGCTAGAGCATGTCATTTCCTAATGTCTCAAAGACAGAGTCCAGTTCAGGAAAGACGGAGGTTGGTGGGAGCGTCCTTGTGTTCAGATGACTAAGCACAGATCTGACCTGGAAAAGACCGGTGTCCTTTCTGCGAAGGGAGGGAGTCCAATTAGGGGCATGTATGAACAAATGACATTACCTCACCAAGAGGGAAAGGAAAATGCTCTCTCTATGCTAATAATGAACTGGAGAGAAAATGTGTTAACTAATGTATGAAGAATTTGCAAACCCGGTGAGTTGCCTCCCCACACTGAGTTCCCAAACTTCCTTCCATAGAACTTGACCTCTGACCAAGTGCTACTGGACCCTGAGAGTCAGGTGGGTGCTGGTCAGCTGAGGGAAATCACATGAGCCTACCAATCTTCCTCTGGGGTCTCCTTTTGTCACCCAGCTTGAACACAGAGATAAAGTCTCATTTTTCACTTAATTCATTTATTTTGTGTGCAGGTGCACAGGTGCCATGGTGTGCATGTGGAGGTCAGAGGTCAACTTGCAGGGGCCAGGTCTCCTCTTGTACCGTTTGGGTCCCGGGGATTGTCAAGTGTCCTTACCCACTGAGCCATCTCACTGGCCCAGAGATAACTTTTTACTGAAGATGAGTTGGGAAGAAAAAAATGATAAAGATGCATTGTGTTGTGCCTTTATAGGAGGTAGATGTAGAGTCTGTAAAGTAATACACAGATCATGAACATTATGGGCTAACTCCTGAGTGGGCACAGCCCCGAGGCCAGTACACAGGTTTTCTGCCCCTCGGGGATGGACAAACTCCTGGAGGCTCTTCTTAGCTGGCTCTTCCCATGATTCTCTCAGAGTTCTGGCGGGTCTGCAGTCCCACTTGTTGCTACCAGTATCTTGGAGTTGCTAGCCCTGGATTGCTTCATTATTCCACTGCCATGGTTCACAAGTGCTCTAAAGCATGTGCTTTGCCAGGCTCTGTTCCAAGTGAAGTCAGCCCCCTCCAGCAGAACCAGCAGGGCAGCCTCTGACTCTCTCCAGTGCCCAGGAGCAGAGAGAGGGCACCTCTCCCACAGTGGCGCCATCCAGGGAGAAAGGGTGCTGGAGGAGGGCTGGGATGCCAGCCCCCTGGTCTCTTCACTCTTCCTATTTTCAAGCTGTGCTCCCAGGGAGCTTGTCTCAGGGTGATGGAGGCCTCAGGAACATTGCCCAAAGCCAGGGAGATGTGGATGGGCTGGAAAGGGAGTCCTGGTCTCCCAGCCATGCTCATCCAATGGAGGGTTTCTATGGCATGGAGTTACATGGGTTTCTGGTTGCCTGCCCTTAACAGGATGAACCTTTAGCCTTAGAATGGAGCCTGGTGGAGAGAAAGCCTCTGTCTTCTGGTTGCAGGGTGCAGCTCTAGTCACAGGAGCTGGTAGGAGGTCATCAGTGGCCCATGCCACACGCTGACCCTGTTCCTACTGAGATCAGGAGGTTTTTCTTTTTTTTTTTTTTCTTGGAAATGTTTTGTCATTTACTATACACCTCCAGGGCAATTAGTGACTTTTAAGTGGTGTTTTGTGGTTTTGCATAAATAGTTTTCAACAATTACACAAATAGTTGCTTCAGAGGCAGAGGGTGTGGGGAGTTTCTTAGAAGGCCCCTAAGGCAGGACCTATGCCGTTCTGTGCAGCCCTGTGCTGGTAGCCCTGAGCTACTACAGAGGGAACTTGGCATAGCTCTGTGTGTGTGTGTGTGTGTGTGTGTGTGTGTGTGTGTGTGTCTGACTGTGTGCGCATGTGCATATCTGCAATAGTGCCTGAACTCAGCATAACTAAAGGTGATTTTTAAAGGTTATTTTATTTTATATGTGAGTGGTTTTCCCTGCGTATATGTCTATGCACCACATGCATGCCTGGTGCCCATGGAGGTCAGAAGACCGTGTTGAACTCCTTGGGACTGGAGCCACAGGTGGGTGTGAGTCACCGTGTGGGTACTAGGAACTAACACAGGACCTCTGTATGGGTAGCGAGTGCTCTTTACCATGTATCCATTCCTCTAACTCCTGTTCATTTTTCAAGACAGGCTCTCACTATGGCCTTGAATTTACAGAGATCTGCTTGCCTCTGCCTCCCTCCTGGATCAAAGGCGAGCACCACCATGTCTTCATTGTTATTATTATATTTTTATTGTCGTTGTTATTATAGAGTGGGGCACTGAGGCCTGAACATGCAAGTGCTCTACTGTGTCACCACTCCAGCCCCAATCACAGCCAATTCTTCACTTACCATGTACTCTTACAGCCCATGCAATACCCATGGTCACGTTTTCTATCAATTTTTTATTTTTTTTTCATGCCTAATATTTGGTCATCACGTGCTAAATCGGGTGGATACTAACCCCACTGAGGAGCTCTCTGATTAATGGCTCTCCCCCAACCCTCCCCCCCCCACACTTAGGGCCTAGGACAGGCATCTTCCTCTCCTCTTCCCCCCATCCATGTCAGTTTATCCTTTTGTTAGTCACTCACTCGTTGTACTGATCACCAACTTCTGTTGTATGTCAGGCATTGAACTCAGGACATGGGAAGAGACATGGCGCCCTCACGGGTGAGTGGGGGAAGTCATGGAGAGTAACCTAGAGAGTCTGACTTCAGTTGCTGGTTGGCAGGAAACAAAAAGAGCATACCCGACCCTACCCAACCACCTCAGCATCACCTAATTCTCTATCTACTCCATTCTGATGACCTCACCATCACCTGGCCTCTTCCCCACCCCACTTGACAACATTACCTGGTGTCCACCACACCCTTACCCCAACCTCTCCAACTTCACCTGGTCTCTGTCCTGCCCCCATCAGCATCACCATGGGAACCAGCTGCCAGCTGCTGCCCCAGGTGGCTCTGTTCTGAAGCAGCTTGTCTAGAGAAGGAAAGTCATGGTTGTCTTTGGGGGTGAGAGTCAGCAGTACTGTGAAGTTCTATTCTCAGAACCTGGCTATCTTACTGGACAAATGTAGGGTGGGTTGCGGGGACCCCACACTCAACACTGCCTTTGAACTTAGCAGCAGAGGCACCATTAATCCATTATGTCTGAATGGAAGGGGTAGGCAAGGAGAGCGAGGGTGAGAGGTACTGGTGTGCCTGCACTTCAGTCAGGACACGAGTCTGCTGTGGATTTGCCCTGAGATGTCTGGCCACTCTTAGGACTGTGGGGCTTCTGGCTGTCACTCAGAGCTGGTCCCCTGACTCCCAACACCCAACTCCTCCCTTTAACACTTTAGAAAGCACTAGGAGTCAGTTATCCAGGGCACCTTCAGCTCTCAGGAGCTCAAGGCAACGAAGTGTGAGACAGAGCTCCTGGGAGGGCTAGGGAGGCTGCCCCGGGACAGTGTGGCCAGCCTGGGCCTGAGGCTGGCTGCAGATGAGGGTGGGTGAGGCCAAAGACAAGCTCCTGACCACATGGCTCACAGGTGCTCCTGATTCATTCTCCTAGCCTCCGTGTTCTTGTCTGTTATCCTCTGTTCATGCCCACTCCACCTTCTCCCCAGCCCTGTGAGCAGACACTGTACACCCAGCACAGCCCAGTACAACCCAGCTCCCAGAGTCACACCAAAAGATAATACAAGAAAGAGGTGAGACAACACATTGGCTTCTGGAACAAGCTGAGGAGAGAGTAGGGCTTCGCAGGCCATCTCTGTAGGGTTGACTTTCTGTTTCCAGGCTCCCCTGGTTCTTAGTGGGGGACATGCACAGCCTCTGCCCAGGGCTCTTTAACACTGGCTCAGGATACCTAAAGGATGGATTCTACAACTCCACCCCAGTCACTGGGAATCCTGAGCATCATGGTACATGCTTGTGGCTCCTGCTACAGGGGACAGGAGCATAACACAAGACCACAAGTTTGGATCCAAACAGGTAACATAGTTAGATGTCATTTTATTCACAAATATGTTGAGATGAGCTTTTGGGGTGTTGGTCCTGTGGATCCACATGTTTAGCATTAGATGTGGATGCCCATGAATAGCACCCAAGAGCCCTGGCTGGCTCTCACCTGTGTTTCTAGGAGCCCAGTACCACTTGCTCATGATGTGGGCCTATTCCACAGTGGGGTGTTTGGCCCAAAGCATCATCTTATAGGTCCTCCACTCTTGACAGCCTGCCACCCCCCCCTCCGCCTCTCTGACTCCCACTGGGACAACTAGTGGAGAGCCCTATGGGCATCCACCATCCCATAAGCTTTCGGGATGCTTTCTTTTCCCAAGTGGCTCCTCCAGTGACACTCCTGTGTTATAGGAAAGAGGAAGTGAGCTCCCATGGCTTTCTTGTGGCATTGGGGTGAAGATTCAGTAAGCAAGGCTGGCTGTGAGAGGCGCTCCATGCTCCGCAGGCACAAGGCATCATTATCCGCCCAGCAAGACTGATGGAAACGACACAGGTCTCCCTCAGCAGCATCCTGGAAGCTTTGGCTGGAGCTGCATGTAAATAAGCAAAACCCTGTAAGAGGCTCTGAAGGTGACAAGGAGGAGACCGGTCACCATGGTGTGCACACGTGGGGAAGGCAAGCTGTCACCCACCAGTGCCCATGGCAGGACGGGGACAGAGCAGCAACTTAGGGGTCGTGAGCTGACCGTTGAGTAGAGTTGCTGTTTACTGTCAGGCTAAACAGAAAAGGGAGCAGGACCTTTGTTCAGTAGTGCCAGGCAGCCCTTTCCTCCATGGCTTTAGAAAGTGTGTGGTCTCTTCAGCAAGGACTCAGCAGTCAGGGGATAGGCACCTCCTGCCTGACTCCTGTCCATCCAGGATCTGACCTTAGAAAATGCTTTGGTTTCATTTCTGTTGCTGTGATTAAAAACAACAACTTAGAGGAGAAAGGGATTAGCTCACAATTAATTCTAGGTCACCATCCACCATAGCAGGAAACTCAGGGGGGCAGAAACTTGAAGCATCCGCAGTCACCTCCGCAGTCAAAGAGCAGAGAGAAATGATGCATATGGGTTGTGAGGGCTTCTGTTGGCTGAGTGGACACACACAGCCAGCTAGAGCTGCCAAGGTCTCCTTGGGCCACACAGCTCAGGCAGGGTGTTGACTGTATCTGTCTCAGTTCTGAAGATGACAGGTGTCTCCCAGTGAGTTTAGAATTGGGGTGGGAAAGGACACTCTCTCTCCAGCCCTCCAACACCCCTGCAGTTGGCATTTCATCCAGGGCATGATACAGACACCATGAGAAAACAGTTACTAGAAAATGTGGTCCTCTGCCCTGGCTGGTTTGGGTGGGATTTGGGGAGCACTTTTTACAGCTATCACCCAACTAGGGTTCCTGGACATCAAGGTTCACTGACGAAGGGGTCTTTTCTACAACCCAGTCTCTGAAGTGCTGAGACCGGGGACCAGTCCTGGGAAGTCCTGGGTGGGTGGTCACCCTGATCCTTAGCCTCCTTCTGCTTGCTCATGCTTAAACAATGACACCCACAAGGACATTGACATCACATTGCAATAAATAGTCCTGGGCTCTTAAATTTCATTTTCCTTAAATCCATTTCCCTAAGAAATATTATAGCATGGTTATTAATGTCATTCACTCTAAATCCCTCTTTTCAGTCACTGTTATTATTCTTTTAAAAGAAAGAAAGAAAATACTGTTGGAACCAAAACCTCGCACACTTGGACTAAGCCCAAAGGTGAACATTTATTTCAGCAAAATTCATTCAAGGTCTTGAAAGTCAAGTGTGAGATGTAAAATACACCTGTCAGCGAGGAGAATGCCCCTTTCTGCTTTTGGACAGCTGAAGATAGTGTCTGGCTGACATGTCTGGTGTTCTAGGAATGTGACCCCAGAGAGATCCAGGGGAGCATGCTGGCAGTAGGGCCTCCTGTCTCACTAGACCCTGCCAGGATGGCTGAATACCATGGGCTCTGGAAAGAGCCGTTCTGTCTGCTCCCGCCTTATCATACTGTGGCTCTTCCTGAGACAGTCCATAGGAGCCAAACCGCAGGTTCCCACCATCATCATGTATCCAGTACAGGGTGTTCTATAAATAAATGCTCCTTTCCAAGCTCAGCTGTCAGCTCCCCATGCTTCCAGCCTCAGGAGGTGTCTGGATGTCTTGCTGGGTGCTCTCATGAGAGGGATCCATCAACACCTTTAAATTCTGTCCCTTATCGTTGTCATGGAGACACACAATCTGCTCCTCACAAAGGGGATTTTACCAGAACTCTATGAACAGGGCTTTCTTCTGCTCATTGGCTCTTCATTCTATCAAGATCCTTGAGAAATGGAGTTGAGATCTAGCTTAGTAAATTTTACTCAACTATTCATCCAATAACTATTATTTCCACCGGAATAACTCCTTGGATCATTTTTTTTTGACAGATTTCTAATTGTTGTGTTTTAAAAGTTCTTTATTTATTTTGTATACTATTCCTTTGTCTAATTTCTTCCAGCTTTGGACCACTGCACATGCTAGCCATGTGTTCTACCTCTGTGCTACAATCCTAGCTGTGATGGTTAGTGCTGTCAGTGCGACAAAATCTAAAATCATCTGAAAGGTGGGCCTCTGAGAATGTCCTTGGGGGATTGTCTTGATTGTGTTAATTAAGGCAGGAAGGCCCACCCACTGAGGGTGGCACCATTGCCCAGGCAGGAGACTCTGGGCTGCTTAAATTGGAGAGAGCCAGCTGAGCAGCACCGTGTCTTTGCCAATGGCTCTCTCTTTCTGGTTGTGGACATAATGTGACCAGCCACCTTAAGCTCCTGCTGCCTGGACCTGGAACTGAGCTACAATAAGCTCTTTCTCCCTTATGTTGCGTTTGTCAGAGTATTTTGTCTCATCAACAGAAAAGAAACTAAGACACTGTCTCTTGGTGTTAAAAGATGGACGGTGCTTGGAGTACTGACTTAGTGTATCAGAACTGCCAGATGAGAAACTGACCCTGGAGTAACAAACGATCCCATTGTCCATCTGACAGCATGGCAATGTGGAGAGGGTCCATTTCTTGGGAGCACCCCTTGTTAATCTTCCAACCCTTGAGCACAACACACCAGCAACATCACACCTTTGCTCTATCCGTTCCTGTCTGGTTTCTCTCCTTGGCCTTGCTAGGCACTTCAGGGATGGGCACAGCACAGTGAGAGGAAGGTGGGCTGCCTGCTGTTCCAGGTAGGTTGAACAAAGGTGGCCCTAAGTGCGGTGGTTCATGGCGCTGCAGACCCAGGCTCTTTCTCTCCGATCACTCTACCACATGTTGCTTTGTTTTTCATCCAGGTTGGCTCCGACCCCACGTTGACTGCTGGAGTTTCTGCCATTACATATGTATTCTAGGTATTTGAGACTAGAAGAGAGGAGGAAATCAGTTCAAATACTTTGACAAGTTTAAATTGCTTGTGTGTGTGCATGTGTGTGTGCGCGCACATGTAGTACACGTGTACAGGTGCCTGTGGAGACCAAAGGCGTTAGATCTCCCTGGAATTGGAGTCCCAGGTCACTGAGAATCACTAATTCTCCGTAGCCCTCTGCCACAGGGAGAGGGCTCTTGGAATCCAGCCTCACCCTCTCTGAAGGGTGTCTGTCTGCTCAGGGTCTGGAAGGTCACAGTGCCCTAAGCAAGTGGCACTTAACCACAAGCTGGATGGCACATTCCCTGCAGCAGAGCGAGCAAGGGACAAGGTGATCCTGGAAAGAACCCTGGCTAGATGCTGGCAGTTGGATGGTTTAAAGAATTTTAAGTAGTGTCAAAATTTATTACTAGCATTCTTGATTACAGAGAAATATTCAAGTTATGTCAAAGGACAATGCCGCGGCCAGCTGGTGCACACATTGGCTACTTTGTTTCCTTTTGTTGTAACCAAAAGATGTCCTGAGTCAAAAAGAAACACAAGACTTCATGTTAGGCTGACAGTGTACACTGGCAGGGTGAAGTCTGCTGGGAGTCTCTCAGAGAGTACTGGGCTCCATCTTCACCAGCCATGTGACCTGAGTGAGTCACAAGGGAACTGCCAGTGGGCCTCTGCTTTAAGGATTGCTATGGAGGGGCCACTCTCTTCTGGGTACTCCCTGCCCCTGAGCATCTGGCTCTCAGTGGGGTTTGAAGCAGATAGGAGGAGAGGGTTGTAGAAAAAAAGGCTAATTAAATGATTTAACCAGTATTTATATTATATTTAATTGATTCGGCTGTGTTAATCCTTAACCTGCCATTATAAATGAATACAAACAGACACCATGTGGATTTTAACAAGCCTAGGCCTGGGTTGTGCAATCCTAGCCCATCTAAGCTAGCTCATAATACTATTATCCAAATATGACCCCATTTATACATACGTCCCTTTGGACTGCTATTCTCCACGCTAAGCCGATGTTCCAGGCCATGTGGAAGGATCTTCTTTCATCTACCTCACAGCATGTCCTTCTTATTTGCTCCTGGCTTCTCCTGCTGCAAGCTTCTTTTTCCCAAGATGCTGTCTCTTTCTAAAAGCCTGCCAACCTTAGTTCTTCCTACCTCCGTCTTTGCCCAGTCTCCAAGCCTCAACATTTGTTTAACCAATCAGAGACAAAGTAAGTAACAGCTAGTAGCACGCAGGACCAATCAACATTTAAAATGCCTACCACCACCCCATCAGAGGGTTGTGCATTGTATGAGGATCCCACGTCTGCTGATCAAGCGAGGCTCGAGGTGGTGAGTTCTTCTGCTTACATGAAGCAAGTGTCACTGTCAGGGCCAAGGGCAGGACCTCCATCTGTTGCCACTGACACCAGTTTCTGGCAACATCATCATAGTTCCTAAAAATTCTGCTGCAATCACAAAAATCACATGCCCTGACTCATTCTCCCATATAATTATGAGATGAATCTTCCATACACAAACTATATATGGGCAGAGGCAGGCAGGCTCCCCACACACAACTAGAGGCTCTAAGAGCAAATGTCATCCAAGGCCAAAACATTCCAAGGAGAAACTTAAAATTATAATCAAAGTAAGGGGACAATAGATAGAAATTTGTTTTTTGTGTTTTGTTTTTTTTCTTTGCAAAACTTGATCAGTCAAAATAGCAGAACCATGAAGCATGGCCACTATATCCGGCTTTAAGAAGTGGCCTATTAGGGGCCAGAACTGAGTAGCCACCCAAAGTAGCTTGGTGATGGTGAGAAGAGGGCAGGAGGCCAAAGCTCCTGGGAGAACCTCAAGGTTCAGAGTTCAGCCCCATAGCTTCTCCTAGGTGCCCAAGTCTCCATCCAAGTGAGGACAGGGACATCTTGCCACCTTTGCTTTTGAGGATGAAGCCAGGCAGGAGAACAAGTGGCTTGTCCTCACCACAGACATGGGGTGCTGGCCCCAGGGAAAGCCTGCCTTTAATCAGGTGGGACCTGTTCCCGGGCCACCTCCCCCTTGCTCCTACAACTCCTTCTAAGGTTGTGGTGGGGAGCCTGGGTGCTCAGGTGGGAGGGGCAGCAGGACAGGAAGTCCAATGCAGGGAACAGTAGCCTGCTTCCTTTCCCTTACAGGGAGTATGACAAGTTTCCTCTTAACTGGACCAGCACCCTGCAGGCCAAGGTCAAGGGTTAAGTGTGTCTCTAGGACACTTCCAGCTGCAGGCTAGTACTTGGGGGGGGGGGGTACTTGATAAGCTGAGGCATACTTCATTTGTTGACAGGTCCAAGTTTTGAGGGGTTTGGTGGCTTAGGGGAACAGTGAAACAGTTTATCACTGAGCCTAACACAGCCACCTAAACCTGGCCTCACCAGTCCCGAGGTTACACCGCATGCTGAGCCTGGAGCTGGTGTGCCCATCTCTAGACATAGTCACTCAGCAACAGGATCAGAAACTCCCCTTCCCGACCTGTTTTAGTGAAAGAGGCTTGAAAAGTTAACTACAGAATCAAGATGCCAGGTTAACTTAGCTGGTGACTCACCTGAACCATAGGTAACCTCTTCTGACAGATAAAAACAGGGGGCACCAACCAGGAACCAAGGTTAACCTTGAGGGCTGGCACAGTCAGCTCTGTCAGTGGGTTCACCCTAGAGCAGTGGTTCTCAACCTTCCTACTTGCTCAGACCTCTTAATACCGTTCCTCACGTTGTGGTGACCCCAACTATAAAATTATTTCATTGCTACTTCATAACTGTAATTCTGCTGCAGGGTATCTGGTACGTGAAAGGTCATTCAACCCAGAGGTTCAGAACCATTGTTTTTTTTTTAAGATTTTATTATGTATACAGTGTTCTGTCTGCATCTATGCCTGCAGGCCAGAAGAGGGCACCAGATCTCATTATAGATGGTTATGAGCCACCATACAGTTGCTAGAAATTGAACTAGTGCTCTTGAACCTCTGAGCCAACTCTGCTGCCCTAGTGTCTTAAAACCAACTCAGAGCTCAGCTCCCAAGGATCCTAATGACAAGTCTGAAGCTGGCAGCCTCTACTGGCCATGATGGTCAAGTTCTTCATCAGCTATGGAATCTGCCATCTTGCTAGAGAGGAACCTCTCAGGTCCCTTCCAACACATGCAAACACACGATAAGGGAAGTAGGCACAAGGACACTGCTGTAATGACATCTATGAACCTTTTGGTCACCATCAAAGAAAGCTGTTAGAAATGACAGTTGTCCTAAAATGAGAACAATTCATGCATCTTCTTTTGAGTATATATTTATTAACTTCTAAAACGGTGAATGACTTATTTCAAAAATCCAAACTAAAAGAAAACCAGGAAAAGTAGAAATTTCTACATCTTTGATAGTGGGTGGTTAGTCTTTTATACTTATTTTGCCTGAGGAAGGCAGGCTGGTGGTTCTGACAGCCTCTGACATTCCCCAGCTTCATCGGGGTCGCCACTTAATGTCTTTTACTCCATGAAAGTGTCTTTTCAAAGCAGTGTTATCGGCCCATGGAGAGTTTAAACAGGAGTCATCATCGTTTTCTTCCAGTTTCTGGAAATAAACATGCTTTGCTCAGGACAGCATTTCAGGAAAGCAGTTTATATACTGAGGAAATAATCTGGATCACTTCCTGCCGCCCCATCCCCACCCTGCCAGAAGAAGGACCCTCCAGGGACTACAGCTGGTGACAGCCTTGGAGAGCTGGAAAGCCCTTCCCCAACACTGTGAGGGGTCATAGGCCTCACCCTTAAGTGAGGCACTGACACTGCTGCCCTTCCCCAACACTGTGAGGGGTCATAGGCCTCACCCACAAGTGAGTGCTGCCCCGCGGCTACCTTCAGCTCCTCCTGTCTTCTGTGGTAAAACAGCATCATCTGCTTCTGTTCCTCGCTGCTGATGATTGGCTCCCGGGCTGGTGCGCCCTGTCCCCTCTGCAAGGACAAAAGCAGAGTCAACTGGAGGCTGAGACACTCTTCTTGCAGGGGACAAATGGGGAAGTAACAGGATTATTTTACAGCTGCCCCTGCCAACAGCTAAGATGGCAGGCTGCGAAGCCACATTGGGGTCATGGGCATCAGCACTGCCAGGGGCTCTGGACTTGCAATGGATGTCATTTCTTCCATGGCCATTCCCAAAGAATCCATTGCAAGCCCAATGCAGACGGGAGGATGCTCAGAGCTATCACTTGGGAGACAAATCTACAGGCCTTGTTCAAATTACACAGTAGTGGTTCAGGAGCACCTAAGCCCCAGACACCTTGGTGGATGGATTTCTACAACTCCAACTCTTTTCAGCACACAATGCCAGTAGCTTGAAAAGCCCTATAATCCATCTTGGCTGTAGTTTTCATTATGAGGAACATTTTTGCATGTAGACCAGCTTGAAATAGGTTGAAATAAGAGAACGGAAATGTCTACTTTAAGCTGGAGCCAATAGGGCTAAAGTACACACAGGTTTAGGTGAATACACAATACTGACTTGCGAAACAGAAGCACTCACCTTCTGGATCTTGACAATGATTTTGGTTTTCTCATTTTTCCCCACATAGTCAGAAAGCTTCTTGGTTCTTCTCAGTTCCTTGGCAGCCCACCACAGCTGCGCCTCCGATTCTTCAATGACTTCAAGTGCTGCCTGGAGTCAGTGGTACAACCACAGGAACTAGGTTGGACAGGAAAGCCACACACACCCCACCCTGGCACCCAGAGCCTGCAGCCCCTCAGGCAGAAGGCAGGCTTCCAGAACCCTGCTCGCACCATATGTGCCCCCCAAACCTGAGTTCCTGACAGATCTTCTTTATTTTCAAATTCCATCCGTATAGGATCGTATGGTGGCAGCCCCATGGGATAAACAATCATTACCGCACCTCGAAGCTGGTCCAAGGCATCCTTTACCATCTCCATGGTAACAAAGACTCCAGCTTCCACTTGTTTCTGAAAGTGGACCAGACATCAATATCAATTCAATAAACCCCAGGCAGGTTCCCGTAGAAGACCCTTGGAGGCCCTACCAACACAGCCAAAGAAGGAACCAGAGAGTGGCTGCTTTCTAGGTGACTGCTGTCCACTTTGGGGCTGAACTGAGGAGTCTGTGGTCCAGGCCAGACTGTGAGTTGGCACCACAGAGGCCTGCAGTGCTCAGGACAGTCCAAACCCAGCAGCGTAGTTGGGAGGAGGGAGTGGAAGGGGAAGCCAGATCCTGCGAGTGTTAAGCAATGGGTAGCAATTTCCAGGGGGATGATGATGCTGGGAGCTGGTCTTGCAGGGGGTACAATAAAGACTGAATTGGAGGGATGTCAGGCAGAAGGCTCTGAAGAGAACAGAGTGAAGACATACATAAGGAATGTTGTCCCTCCCTGGTTTCTAGCCCGCAGAGGCCCTTGGGATAGCTAAGTGCTAGGACTGTCCTTTGTGGTTCTTTTAGAAGAATTACTTATTTTGTGTATATGGTGTTTTGCCCTGCATGCATGTGTGTGCCTGGTGCTTGCAGAGGCCAGAGAGGTCACTGGATCCTCTGGTGCTGGCATTAAAGACTGCTGGGGGCAGCCATGTGGGAATCAGACCTGGGCGCTCTGAGCAGCAAATGCCTTTAACCACCTCCACAGCTCCAGCAATCTGTTGCTGAGACAGATCTTCATATGTAGTCCAGGCTGCCTGGGTTTCGGGGTTCTCACCTCAGCATCCTGTGCACCATCTGGCTTCCTCTCTGTTGTCTACAAGAACCTCCTTTTCATTATACCTGAGTTTGCACCAGCAGGTTAGGTCATGGTGGGCACTGGAACAGACTGTGGGTAGCAATGTTGAGAGGGGCTGGAGTCTAATGGGTGAGGCCTGATGGGAGGTCAGCTCACTGAGTAGTATCTACTTGGCGGGTCTGAACTGAGTGTGTGATCTCCCATTGATACGGAAGTGGAAAAGGCCACTGAGGAGGCTTTATACAAAATGGGGGGTGAGGGGTGGGTGGGGTGGGTGAGTGAGAGGAGGCGGACTCAGGAGCCATTTGAGGAGCAGATGGCACAGGATCAGACACGGCACATGGATGGCACAGGGAAGCTCTCAGGGTGACACAGGATTACAATCTATGCACCCGTTTAACAGACACTGTGGTTCAGTGAAGAGGAACCTACAGGGACACTTTGAGGTACAGAATGCAGAGAGAAGAATGAGGATAGTTGGAATTCCGTTCTAGAACTGAGTTTCCAAGCTGGGGAAGAGGACTACTAAGACACAGGCTCTGAGGCCATGATTAATTCTCTCTCCACAGAGGCTCTCTGGTCAAATGTGTCTCATAAACAGGGGTACTGAGGCTCTGGTGAGACCCCACTCAACAGGCAGCTTTCCAGGGCTCCTCAAAGACTGGGCACAGATGTGCATATCTATAATCCCAGCACTCAAGATGCTGAGGCAGGTGGACTGCCATGAGTACAGAGTCTTTTGGGGCTACACAGTTGAGTATTAGGCTGGTCAAGGTTACAAGGAAGAGTCTCAAAGATAATGAACTGACAAAAAGATTAGCTCAGAGTTTGGGGGATATTTAGGAGTACATGTTGTCGGGTGAACCTAGAAGCGTGGGAAGACAGGCAGTTATGCTAAGACATGCACATGTGGGTGGCAGCGACTGTGGCCCATGCGGATAAAGGTGACAACTGAAGATACCCAAGATTTCTTACATTTATTTATGTGTCTGTCTGTGTGTGTGTGTACATGCATGTGGAGGGATGGGGGTAATAGGACAATCTGTGGAAGTCTGTTCCCTGTTACTGCCAGGTGCACCCTGAAATCAAACTCAGGGCTTCTGAACTCAGGCCAGCCATCAGGCATGGCAGCAAGCACCTTTATCGGATGAGCTAGTTCTCCAGCCCCCCGGTGCATAAGTATCCCTGAATTCTCTTCATCCAAGCGTACATTATATGACCCTTGATGGTATTATTTTCCTTCTGAAATATATAAATGCTTTGTAGTAAACATCTCTACCAATCCTGTACCCATACGCTACATTAAAATGCCCCTGCTTAGCTTTCTAGTCCTTGAAAAACAAGAAACAGTTTGGGTCAAATCACACATTGCACACGAGCCTACATTCATGCAAGACAATAAAGACCTTTGTGTGCTCAGCAAGAACTGGCAGGACTTTGGATAGCTGTCATCATCATGAAAAGGGAATGCCAGGGCCCTCCTCAAATACGCTTATTTGCTTTGCCACTGGAAGGCAAAGAAAGAAAAACCCCAAAACAAAAGAGCAACAAAAAGATGGGGAGGAGAGAGAAGAGGGCCTGAGATGTAGGCTGACAGCTCACTGCGGCCCATCCTCAAGAGCGTCCACTTCCAAGAGAGCAGCACGTCCTATGGAGAAGCTGACCTTAGACACTGTTGCTTTGGCTTCTTCTACCGTCTTCTTTAAAACCTGCTGCATTTTCTCATTTGGAGCTATAATATAAAAAAGGACAGGAGACAATTGTCAAACACACAGCCACTTTACAAATCCTGGATGTCCTAGAGCTCTCCTGCCTGAGCCAGGGGACTTGAGAAGCAAGTGCATGAGTCTACAATGGATGCCAGGAACGTAATGAGACCGAGGAGGAGACCTGAGGCAAGGGGGAGCTCTGTAGTATCTTTTATGCTAGCTGGCGAAAGTTACAAAAACAGGCCAGAGAGGTCACTGAGCGGATAGTCCCGTAAGCCAAGCCAAAGGCAGGTGCTAAAAGAATTTTAGGTCTCTCAGGATACAAAGATGTGACTCAACACTGTCACAGTGGCTCAGAAGACACAGGCAGTAAGTGACCAGGATAGCTGTATGCCAATAAAACTCTATGTACGTATGCGCACACATGCCTGTTTTGAGTCATGGTGGGCTGGCCTGGATGTTCTAGTCTTCTTGCCTTAGGTTCCTGGGTGCTAGGATTGCAGTGTACCCTCTTGATCCACAAAACTTTATTTTACGTGACAACTGTCCAAATGTGGCACACAGCACCAAATCATAACTGCCAAGCTTTAAAGACTAAGAACACAGGAAACAGAGTTCCCAGATCTAGAGAGAATGGTCCAGTACTCATCTATTTCGGACCTACAGAAATGGCAAACTTGCATGGCTTGTCTGCTCCATGAATGAGGCAGTTCAGTAGGAGCAAGGCAGAAAGGGCCTCTGCTTGACCTATCCTGGATTGGGGTTTTAGCACAAGAGCTTCAAGTGCAGTATTTCCTAAGTCTGCAGAGAAATGATGAAATTGCATTAGTGAGTGTGGGCATGCGTGTGTGCCAGGGTGCACATGTGGACTGTGGGGAGTGAGCTCTCTCCTTCCATCATGGAATCTGGGGGTGAGACTCGGGTCATCAGGTTTATAAGCAAGCGCTCCTACCTGCACAGCCATCCTGTTGGCCCACAATTCTTAATCTAAAGAACCACCTTCAGCCTTCATGTTCACCTGCAGTGCACAGGCTCAAAAACAGAAAAGGCCAGTTACCTTGCCCATTCCTCCGTCCAATGTCGTCCTTCTTGAAGACAGAACCCCCACTGGGTATGCACTTTCCTCCCCACTCATCCTTTAACTTCAGCTCCTCAATCTGTTCATCTGTCAGCCCTTGCATATTGGGGGGGAGAAATATACCATGTTCTGCCAGGTCTTCCATCTCTGAAAAACAAGGGAAGGGCGGACAGTCTCGGCTGTAATCACTAACTGAGCTCTGCAGCAGTGTGTGCTCCCGACTCGGCTTTGGCCCCTCTAGCTCACTACTTTAACACCCATTCACACACCACGAACCACGTGCCAGCCCCCGATCGCCCTCAGCCAGCGGAGACACAGTGAGCTTCAGACCCCCCCCAGTCTGTGCTCTAAGCATTTGCTCAGTTCTCACTGTGAGACCAAGCCTGTCCACACAGCTTTACCATTTTCCAAGGAAAGTCTCAGATAGCACCATTCAATGTGACCTTGTGAGGGATGGAAGGCAGCTGCTTAACTTCCCACCTTTCTAATTTACAATTCTGTGATCTGAGGTTTGCTGAGAGTCCTGGCTAACATTTTACGAGAACTGAGAACCTCACATGCGAGGATCACTGTGTAAGCATGAGATGCTGACCTGAATCCTGGAACCCATGTAAAAAGACCAGGTGCAGTGGTGTGCACTTAAAACCTTGTACTGGAGGGTGGGAATGTGTGTGCGAAAAGTGTAGACCTGGGGATCCCTGGGGATTTCTGGCCAGCCAGCTCTGCTCCAGGCCAATGAGAGATCCTGTCTCAAAAAAAAACAAGGTCATACAACACCAAAGTTTAGCACACACACACACACACACACACACAAACCTACTCACAAAACTTTATAAATACTTCACAAAATCACTGGGAAGGACTTAAGACAACTGTCCTGGTTGGTTTTTGTCAACTATGTGCAAACCTACACATATCTAGGAAGAGGAAACCTCAACTGAGAAAACGCCTCCCTCACATTGTCTATAGTCACGTTGTAGGGTACATATTTGCTTAATGATTGATGTGGGAGGGCCCAGCAATCATGGGAAGATGGTCTGGAGTGACATAAAAGTCTGAGCAAACCATGAGGAGCAAGCCAGTGAACAGCGTTCCTCCATGGTCTCTGCTTCAGGTTCCTGCCTTGAATTCCTGACCTCACTTCCCTTCATGGACTTCAACTGTCAACATGAAATCTTTTCCTCCCCAAGCTGTTTCCAGTCATGGTGTTTTGTTTTTGTTCATTTTGTTTCTTCTTCACAGCTATAGAAAGCTATTAAAGAGAGAAATTGGTATCAGGATCATGAAGTATTATGACCAACCTAACTATGTTGTTTTGGGGCCAACTGTGTTAGTGTTTGGAACTTTGGGCTGGAGAAGCCACTACATGCTCAGAACTTAATGGGCTGTTGTAGAGCCTGAAGATATGAGTGCCAACAGCAATGCAGACATGGAGGTCTGGCTTTGTAAAGGTTCAGAGGGAAACAAGGATTCTACCTGGGTCATTCATGTGATATTTTGTATTAAGAATCTCCACATGCCTTTAATCCTGGCACTTGGGAGCCAGAGACAGCGCTCTGACTTTGAAGCCAGCCGGGTCTACAGAGGGAGTTCCAGGACAGGCCAGGGCTCCAAAGGGAAACCCTTTCTCAAAAAAAAAAAAAAAAAAAAAAAAAAAAAAAAATCTGTGATTCTGGTCAGCCAGAGCTGAGAAATCAGCTGTGACAAACAAGAGACCAGAACCACTGAGTGGAACCTCTGCTGGAGCCCAGAGGCCAGCCGGCTGTGAGTAAGAAAACACCAATATCATCAGGCAAACTCTTCTGAGAAATGCTTCCTCAGGGTGAGCAGATAGAAGCTGTGGTCCAGAGAGGCCAAAGCTGCATCTCATGCAGCCAAACTTGGTAGTGGCATTCATGAAGCAGAGGCTGGGACAGGCCAGGGGAGGGTATTTGTGAAGAAACAGCTTCAGTTTCTGGGAACCTCCAGAATTGAAGGGATCATGGAGAGGCTGAGGCTTGGCATCAGGGGCAGGGTGAGAGACCCTGAAGACGGGCCAAGAGGCAATGGTGGCATCAATGAGGGTGAAGCCTGTGGACATTCCAGCATTTTAGAGATGCCATGGGACGAGAGCCGAGGACAGCAGCAGCTAGCTGTGAGGCAGTGCCAGGTCTAGCCCTTAGGATAAGCTGGGTGGGCTCTGGATGGCACAGCAGCAAGATGAGGAGTCCCAAACTTCTGACACTGAGCTTAAGGGTGTTGGATTTTGCTTTTGATTTGAATGCAACTGTGATCTAGTTCTTCCCTCTTGGAATAAGAAAGTATTTAATTTGTTTTTTGATTTTTACAGGAGCCCAGGATGGATATTACAGAGAGGTTTGGAATTTGAAAGACAATGATTTTGTTTGTTTGTTTGTTTTTGAGGTTTCTCTGTGTAACAGCCCTGGTTGTCCTGGAACTCTCTTTGTAGACCAACCTGGCTTCAAACTCACAGAGATCCACCCTCCTCTTCCTCCCAAGTGTTGAGATTAAAGGTGTAGGATGTGCACCACCATGCCCAGCTGAGACTGAACTTTTAAAACCTGTGGGACTTCTAAAACCTGAAATGTGTTTTATATCGAAATATTAATATTAATGAGGTCTTGGGATTAAACAAGAAAGGAAGGATTATGGTTTAATAGCAACATGTTGGAGTCAAGTTGGCAAGGGGGCAATTGTTCGGGGTTGGCTTTTGTCAATCTGATAGGAATGCAAATATATCTAGGAAAAAGGAACCTCAACTGAAAAAATGTCCACATCAGATTGCTTGTAAGCAAGTCTGTAGCGAGGGCATTTTCTCAATTAATAAGTACTATGGGAGGTCCACTTTCTGGGTGGTTATTGCCCTTGGGGGAGTGGTCCTGGGTGGAATAAGAAAGCAGGCTGAGCATGTCGTGAGGAACAAGCCAGGAAGGTCTCTGCTTCAGTGCCTAACTCTGTGTTCCTGCCCTGACTTCCATTCATGATGGACCACAAAAGTATGATGAAATAAACCATTTTCTTTCCAAGCTGCATTTTGTCTGTGTTTTATCACAGCAATGGAAACCTAAGATGAGAACTTTCCCTCAAAAGTGAGGACATTCACTTCATGCTCACTATTTAAAAGCATGGTTTTATATTTTTCCTACCTCCTATGTTCAAGCCATGTGACCTGCAACAATACAACATTATGGAATAAATGGTGTACGGGGATGGGATGTTTACACCCTCTCTCCATTTCCAGACTAAGCACCGGGAGTCAAGGGACTGGTGTGACTCACCCTCGGTTTCCTTAGGCAGTGCACCCGGGGCCTGTCTGAGTGTCTATGGCAATGGCAACTGTAGGGTATATCTGTGGCTTCTAAAGTCACCCACGCAGCTCTTCCATTCTGTACCACTCTTTTCAACTTAGGATGCTAAAGAAGACCCAGAGTTTTTTTTTCCTCCTTAAATGTTTTACTTTTTAAATGTCATTTAATATTAAGCCTGCTTTGAAAGCTGTTAAGTTTAACTAAGAAAAACAAAACAGGTCTTAAGGCGTTCTCTATAATGCAAAAATAACACGTGTTTCCTAGGAGACCGAAAACACCACTAAGGTTCTACCAGTGTCTCTCACTTTTAATGGGCGGTTTCAAGTCCAGGAGACTCAAGGACTGGAGCCCATAGAGTCTCAAACAGGATATTTACTTTTGTAAGCCCCCCTATCCCCTGCTGCTACCACTCCACCCTCACCCTCGCTAACTTCCACCGTTCAGCTGCATCTTTCGGTTCCCTTCTACTGCCTTCTGACCCAGTTCGTTCGCATTTCTGGGAACCCCAAATCCTGGCTCGCTAGCACTTGGCTTCCTGGCTGAACAGCCAGGAAGCCAAGTGCTAGCGGGTACCAGACCTGCCTGGGTTTCTCGAGTTGTTCATCCCGGGCCAAGCCCGAAGCTCCTTTCCCACCCTCGGGCTACTGCAGATCTTCCCAGATCCTCAAAACCCTGAGCTCTCCGCACCGCACCCTCCGACCTCTCGTGCCGCCGCAAGAACCTGCGCAGAGCCGCTGCACCTTCAGGCGCCCATTGTAGACGCGGGTCACCTGCGCCGTGAGCTCTTCCAGCGCGGTGCTCCCTGGCGCCTGCAGCAGGAACTGGCTTTCGTCGCCTCTCTTCACGTGCAGCACCACCATAGCTGCGCCAAAGGCTCCACCGAGGCGTCGGGGCGGCAGGGAGGGAACACTAAGCCTGCAGGCCCGAGCGAGGAAGGCCTGATACAGACCGCCTAAGACTAACCGTTGCCCCGAAGCGGAACCCCGGAACGCGGGCTCACGTATCCGCCGGGTAGAAAAAGGAAGACGGCGCACGTTGGCGGAAGTGGCTGTTGCCAGGAGCAACAGCCAAACCCCGAGGCTGCGGGGGCTGCAGAAGCCTTGACGTTTGGTCACCGCGACCGGAAGTAGCTGTTGTCCGGGTAACCCAAATCCAAACAAAGCAGCTAGAGGCTGGTGCGAACTGTTCAGGGCACTCAGGAGAGGAGCTGGAGCTGCAGAGCGGCTCCTGAGCTGAGAATGAGTGGGGTGGTAAGCATCAGGGGAGCGCGGCTGCCCCGAAACCCAGACTCGTTTCCGCATAGGCACTGATCGCTTCACGGAAATGCCTTCTCCTTTAGGTCTGGCTCTGCTGTTGTGCACAGCGGATTCAGTTTAACTGCTGTCTACCGCCCGTCCCTAGACTGTCCAGACAGGTATCGTCCCCAACAATCTCACAAAGGGCAAGCAGGCGCAGCACTGTACTTTCAGGGCGCTCGGACACAGTTGAGGATCCTTTGATGTTTTAATTTTAGTGTTACAGAGAACACAAAAACAAACGGTCAGAGGAAATTCAAACAGAGGGGAAAAAAATGATCTAGGGTAACTGTGCTATGTAGCCTTGAAATGATCTCAGACTCACAGTTTGGCTAAGTGGTGAGAGTTTTGTTTGGTTGTTTTGTGTATGGTAGTGGTTCCTTAATTTTTTTTTATTTTACTTGTTACTGGACATTCCTGAAAAGAAGCTGTCTGTAACTGATTAAAACTGCAGTGATGTGGAGAGGCTGGAATGTTGCAGGTCCAGAGACTGTTTACCTTATCTCTGCTAGTTTTAGCTCCCGGAACAGCCATCCATTGCCCTCCTCTGGGTCAAAACTAACATCCTTAAAATCTTCGAAATCTATAAATGTACCTTCCACCAACCCAAAAGTTAAGAATATCATCAAATAGCATCTGATACCTATAGAAACATGTACCCAATCTTGCTGCAACTGCCTCTCTGGTGTTTCCACCAATGTATTTCAAACTTGCCATGACTTATGACTTTGTTCTGTAGGGCAATAAAACTTCATGAAACTGCTTCCATGGTGGAACACAGAATTTGGGATAACCTAAATCTGTCATGGTCATTCAAATTTAGTTCCAGAACAAACTACTTATTCCCTGTATGTATTATGTACACACAGGGAGAGAGAGAGAGAGAGAGAGAGAGAGAGAGAGAGAGAGAGAGAGAGAATTGGCTATTCACACCAACCCAAGAGGCAGGGAAGGCTTTCCAGGCCAAAGCCTTCCCTGCCTCCCTTCCTAAACTTTGTATACTTTGTAAACCCTCAAGGCAGAAAAGTGCCCTGCCCCCTGCCCCCTGCTCCCTGCCCCCAGGATCTCCAGCCAGGCCATGCCTCACCCCCCTTCCCTTAAGGACTCTGTTATTTTCTGATGGCTGTAATTCCCAGCCCTGAGGTGGGAGAGTGGCCATGCCCCACCCTATAAGAAAAAAAAAGCCCACCAATTCCTGAGTTTGCCACAGAAACCCACCAATCCCTAACTTCTCCAAGTTCAGGACTTGAAATCCCACCAATCCTCACACTGGAAATCTCCACCAGGGAAAGCTCTGCCCCCCCCCCCCCCCGCAAGAAACCCTATATAATGCCTGTGTCTGCTCAGTTCCTGACTTTCTCACCAGAGAAGAGGCAGTCACCCTCCTGGGATTTTCCCTCCCAATAAATCTCTTGTGTAAGGTTTGTTGTATAGCGTGACTTTGTGGTATTTCTTGGCTCCTCAAGTGCCAGGTTATCTTTCCCTTCAGAGCTACAACACTTACATTTTGGTGCAGAAACCCAGGATAGGTTCCCCTGGTGATCTGAGACACACTGGAACCCTCATCTCCAGTCCACCTGTGACAGACTCACCTTCCAGCTCACTGTTTGCTCAGCAACCCATCCACCACCAACAATTAGGTAAGTTTCTACCTTGGTAGGTATAAACATTTCCCTGAGTCTGAGGAAGTGACCATTGAGTGTCTGATGCCCCTCTGGTACCCTTGGAGGCAGAGGTACCCCCAGCTATGGTCTTTAAGGCTATGGCTGGCCCTCTTCACCTGATTCCATTCCACCACCCTCGGAGATACAACCCTACAGTTTCCTTAGGTTCTATTAGGTTACTGTGCCAGTTCCTGCCTTCTAACATCTTCACTTTGGAGCTGCCTATAAATCCCACAGCTCCTCTAGGCCCTTGTGGCTTTTGTTACTGTTGCTCAACTGGTTTCTGTGGATGAGACCCTACTACTAAAGCTTGGTTTTCCTCCTTGCCTTCTGGTCTCTACCAGAGCCCTGGTACCAGGCACCGAGTCTCTCCTGCTTAGTTCGGCTAAGTCCCTGAGCTCTGTTGAGTGTGGTGACAATAACGGCTTGGTCCTCGTTTGGTCCTCCTTGAGTCCTGGGGACGCCCACGACTACAGGCTGCAGTGACATTTCCCTTCACCTCTCTCATCCATGCCATCTTATCCCCCTTGGGGTACCTCTTAGAAAACCTTCAGCCTCTACACCTGAAACTGGACCTGAAGGACCCTAAATTTATTTGCCTCTCCAATCAAATTTGGCCTCAATATCCCTTAGATAATCAATCCAAATGGCCGCCTAATGAGACCCGTGACCCTAATGTTATTCAGGACCTTTACAAATACTGTGAGCAATCAGAGAAATGGAGATTCCATAATCCCTAATTCTCTTTTCTCCAAACCTTGTTTGTTTTTGTCTGGTCTCCTTCACCCTAACACCATGTCAATATCCCGTCTTCTAAGTTACCATTGTTGGGTCTGTAAGTTTGTTGCAAAATGGGAGCCAGAAGCCCAACCCTAGCAGGAACAGGAGAAGGCAAAGGAGCAGGCCAGCTGCAGCATGCAGATACTCCTGGCTTGCTGGCGTATGTCTCAGTTCCCCCCCTACAATGTCCTCTGTCTGTAGCCAGACCTCAAAATTTTCCTATCTCCAAGACTTCTTTGTTCTCAGTTTACTGAGATCAGTTTTACAGGGATTCAGGTGTCTTTTAGGTATGAGTGACATTTGACTGTTGTTTCATGCTGACTCTGTTGTTGGAGTATGGCTCCCCCTCCTCTAGACCCAGCATGCTTGTTTAAAGGTTTTCTCCAAAATCTCTGTCCCATGTCAGATGAGCCACCTGACTATGTGACAAAGGATAGCAAAACAAAAACAAAACAAACAAACAAAAGGGACAGACTTCACAGTGGAAATGATTGCTACTCATCTCATACGCTTTAGGTTTTGGTTTAACTCTCTAAAACTTTTGCTAACCCATATTGGGTATGATTAAAATCCTGTAAAATGAGCCGGGCATGGTATCATGCCTTTAATCCCAACACTTGGGAGGCAGAGGCAGGCAGATCTCTGTGAATTCAAGGTCAACCTGGTCTACAGAGTGAGTTCCAGGACAGCCAGGGACACACAAAGAAACCCTGGCTCAAAAAACAAAAGACAACATACAACAAAAACCCTGTAAAATCTCTAACAAAAGGGTTAACTTAAAACTCTTCACACTAGGGTTGGTAGTTAAAATCTATACATTAGGTATCTTAAAGGAAATGTGTGGCCTGTTGCCATCTTAACTGCTGTTCCCCCCATCCAGATGGAGGCAGCCACATGGCTAACAGCCATCTTTGTTAGGGTTGAAAAGGATGGACTTTACCATATGACCTCACTCCCATCTTGATTAAAAGTGGCCACGTCGTAAGCCAACGAAGGGAAACAGCTCCTCCTAGCTGTGAGGCCCAGATGGTTTCCCCACTATTTTCTATTATACTAATGAAGTACAACCCACAGTCTCTTCCTCTTCCTCTCTGGTTTCTCTTTCCCCCTCCTCAGCTATAGGCTGCCCAACCAGCCAGAGCTGAGGCAGTCCCTGACTAGGACCCTGAATGGAATTACAGCACCCCAGGGGGCATCCTTGCTTGGGATAATTTGTAACTTGCCTCCTGGCCTGACTCCTCAAGGCCTCTCTTAAAGTGACCCTCTTACAATATACCAATCTGGATGAGACCCCAGATGGAAAACAACTCCTTATGATCTACTTCTTCTTCCAGAGTTTCCCTGCTATTAGGACCAAACTTAAACACCTAGAGAGGGGACCTCTGACTCCACAGGTGGAAGTCTTAGCTGTGGCCTTCAAGATGTACCATGGGAGAGATGAAAAAGCCCCAAAACAAAAATACCTAATGATGGCTAAGACCACTCAGCTGGCCTCCCAAAGCCGAGACCCACCATGTCCCTGTTTTAAACGTTGTCACTGGGCCCAAGCCCATACAAATCCTCGTGAACTATTCAGACAATGTCCTCTGGAGCCTTGGGTAGTCATGCTGGGGCCACCTACTCAGTCTTGATGGAGTTTTAGGGACCCACCTCTCCTTCCTGTTCTCTAATTGTTGGGCTTTACCAGTCTCACTAAACTTCACCAAATACATAACCCAGGATCATTACTCACTCTCCCCAAAGCTTCAGGGGACTTAAACCTCTTATATCTGCTCTGTTAGGAAAGAATCTTCTGTGTCCCGTTTCTTCCCCATTTAATACCCCCATATTCGAATTTAAACCCAATGGAAATCTACCCCTGGTTTCAGGATCTCCGACTTATCTATTCAGTAGTAGTTCCCCTTTACCTGTGGTACTCAACCCCTACACTCTCCTCTCCATCATCCCCACCGAGACCTCTCATTTCTCTGTCTTAAACCACCTTTTCTATTTCTCTGGACCCCAGTCAACAAGACATCTTTGCCTTTACTTGGACTGACCCAGACACTCACTTTGACCATCCTACCCCAGGGGTTCCAGGACATCCCACATTTATTTGGTGAGGCTCTGGTCTCTGACCTATTCTGTCTCTCTCTAAACTTAAGCTTATACAATATGTAGATGATCTTCTCCTTTGTAGTCTGTCCCTGCAAATTGGCCAGGCAGTACTGTATTAAACTTTATGTCCAGCAGGGGATATAGGGTCTTGCCCTCTATAGTCCAGTTGTCCACCCCTTAAGTTAAAAGGCCTCCTTGTCTGCACACTCTGGCTGCAGCTGGACTTCTCATATGCAAATCAAAAAGGTTAACCCTGAGTCACCCACTACAATCTTCTCTTTTCACAAACTATACCGCTTCCTAACATACAAATGTCTCCAACACTACCTATCCCCTCACAGAATTCTCTCTTCAGGTAGCTACACTTACTTTCAGCCATGCCCATGTCTCAACATTTCAAACTAACTCAAGTTACTGACTTGCTTCCCTTAAAGTAGATACAGATCATTGGCTTCTGTTAACTTCTGCCACCTATCATATTTGGCTCCAAAATTTAGAGTCTGCCTCTAGCAGTTTCTTCTCTCCACCTGCTCTAACCATTTGTCGCTCCTCGCCTACTTGGTAAGGAGCCTGCTACACTCTCTCGTGGCCCCACCATGTGGGCAACTCTCTAGTTATTAAAACACTTGCCCCTCTCCCTCTATTGGAACTGTCCTTGCTTCCTTTTCTTCTCCAACTAGGAACTGCCTGCTTGAAGCCCTTCTGGGCCTATGTGACCTTGTCCCTCCTGTCTCAAGCTCTGTCTTGGAAGTCACACAGCTTGCCCATGCCCTGTAACTGCAGGCTTTTCCACCCATGCCCCAGTTCTTAATATTTTATGAATGGATGCCTAGGCCATATACCCAGCCATGTTCCCTGACTAGCTCGTAACTTGTTCTTCAAAACAGGATTTCTCTGTGTAACAGTTCTGACACTGTCCTGGAACTCTTGTTGTAGATCAGGCTAGGTTTGAACTCACAGAGATCCAGCTGCCTCTGCCTCCCAAGTGCCGGGATTAAAGGTGCGCGCCACCCTGTCCGGCCTATCGAATAACTTAATTAACCCTTTTTTTCTATTCTATTCATGGCTGGCACTTAGTTTCATGTCTGTCTTTCTCAGAGTTTGGGGCGAATTTACTGCCTCTGACTAACTCCCAGAATTCAATCTTTCTCTGGACCAGAGAACTCTCACCTATTTCCTGCCTCAGCTAACAGGCCATCAGTCTTTTGACAGGTGATGTTTCCATACAGTACACAAGAGAGTCTCTCTACAACACACTTCTGCGCTTCTTGGTCTCTCAGCTCCCACTTGGAGCTGAAACTCCCTCCTGCAGAGTTCGTTTTGTGATCCCTTCTCTCTTCCTCCACAGACTCAGGTTTTATTAAAACCTCAATCTGTTACCACAAACAGCTTGGCCTCAGTATAGTTCAAATGACCAAAATTGGCATGCTCGATTTTCAATAATGGCAATTTCAGTCACTGCACAAACAAATGTTCAAAAAAAAAATCTTTGCATTCTAATTAAAGACCCATGGCCCCAGATGGAGGTGGGGGGGTCATTGGTAAACTTTATTACAGCATTCAGCACAGCTGCCTGTGGTGGGGTTAGTGATAGCATTTAATAGCATAGGGATCTTGGAATAGCAAAAGCTTGGACTTTAAGGTAAAAGATTTACTTCCAACGTGACATGTCCTAGGGAACCTGCCAAGGAAGGATGACGTTTTTCGATCATGGGACTTTGGAGGGGGGGCATGCCCTGAGGCGCCAGCCAGTATCCATGGCAACAGATAGCGTGGTCTCTGGGCCTCCCCACTGCTCCTAGGCCCTCTGCAGGAAAAGCTATGGGGAGGGACACATTGCCCAGGGGCATGACTTGGAAGCTCCTGAAAGCTTCTGCTGAAAATCATGCTGCCAATTCATTACTACAGGTGAAGATCTTTAAGTCAAGATTCACGTGGACAGAGGGCTCTCCTCTTCCTGTCTCACTCACCATCCTGATCCGGCAGAGAAACTCACATCACAGTCTTACTGGGAGACTTCACTATCTTGTACTGACCTGTTGAAGGTCTGGGAATGAATTCTCCCTGGTATTCTGGAGCGTCTCCGAGCGTCTCCCCTCGGAGCCCAGGGGTTTTGGATTGGACAGAGCACTGAAGCAAGACCCTTGCAGGCCTAAAGCATCTGAATGGTGAGCCTAAGAAACTTTTCATCTTTTAAATAATTCTATAAACTGTCTTAAGATCTGGCGAACGAAATTCAGAGACCTTAAGACTGAAAGATTTGATGAAGACCAGCCATCCATAAGTTCCACGCCCAGAGGAAAATATCCTTTTAAGAAACCTTAGGTTAGTGTTGAATGTTTGTATTGTAGGTATTAGAGTGTTATAAGATTAGGTTTTAGAGTTAGGGTTTGGGCTTTAGGATTTAGGAACTTTATAGGCAATTGTTAGGTAATTGTTAAGTATTAGTAAATATATATTGATAAATAAAAATTTACTGTTACAGCTGCCCATCAGGCACAATTGAAACAAAGGGCGTGCACAGCCCACTCTCTCATCCCCTAGTTATAGACATGGTAAAAGAAGTGGTCCAAAGCTCCTCAAAGGTTCTCACATCTCTAACATCACTCTTTTTAGATGATATCCCACTTCCCTGTCATACCATCTCTTGTTTTAGACTTTAACCTCTGCATATCAGCTATTGAATGATACTTTACCTGACAGCTTTGGAGAATGATGGTTGTTGTGTTCCTCCTCAGTCAAACTCACAACCACCATCTGTGGCCTTGCCCATTGTCTTACTAGATTCTTTCACTTTGCTGCTTGTTAACTGTTCAAAGCCAAATATCTCTACCACTCTCCCACATCTTTCTCTTTGGTATCTCGGATTGCTTTAACTCCTCTGGAACACACTTTGTGGACACTCTAACCATTAGTACTGCCACCCAGCCCCTACGTCCATACATTCACAGTGCCTCAACTATCTTCAGGACTCAGGCATACCATGGTCTACCTGCTGGGTGGTCTGGGACTTGTGCCCTGCTGCTTCTTTTTCCAAAACTAAGGGTGGTACCAAGAACCCTTGCTAATTCCTGTCACCAGCTTTATAGTGTCATGGCATGATAAATGAGCGATTCAGGTCATATCATTCTAGTTGTCTGTGGGGTATGTAGGCTGGGTGACCAGAAAACAGGCACAGGCTAGAATGAGGTCAGAGATGTGCCCAAACCCTGAAAAATCTCAATCTTGAGACTGAAAATCTCAAATCTCGAGACCAGCAGGAGAGTAAAGACTATCCCCGTGACCTCACAGGAAAGGTCTCTCCATGGAAATGAGGTACCCCAAACCTTAATCTCTAACCAATAAGGTAAAGCCACCCTAGAAATCCCTTCCCACTTCCCCAGGTTTATATAGCCCTTGTTCATCCTGAATAAAGACATGAGCTGTTGTTTTACTATTGTCTAAAAGCTGTAACACTAAGATCTTCAGAAAAGGCTTTCTCTTCCTGGCACATTCCGCTGGGATCCTGCAGACCCCACCTGTTCTGGACTCCGATTCATCCTTCCAGGCCCTTGGTGCCTGGACACCCAGAGGGAAGTAGAATGTGGAACCACAGCAGTGCTGGGCATAAACACTGATATCACCTCTGGAGCAGCAGGATGCCTTCCTTACCTATTCAGCATCACTTTTCCTCCTTATCCAGGATCTCCAATGGGTGGCTCAGAACATCTTTACCTTCCAAGGCCAAATAGACTCACTGGCCTCAGTAATGTCACAAAATTGGCAAGGATTAGATTTACTAACAGCATAGAGAGGTGATCTTTGTTTTTTCCGTGGGGAGGAATATTGCTTCTATGTTATCCAATCTGGTATAGTAAAAGACAAGATCTGACAACTCCAGATGGATCTCCAAAAAATGTGCTAGATGTCTCTGGCCAGCAGATCACTGACAGCCCAGTATGGAACTCGACACTAGATGCCCCTGGCCAGCGGATCACTGACAGCCCAGTATGGAACTC
>CAJQZJ010000638.1:129264-203387 GCA_907164525.1 Lophiomys imhausi | reverse complement strand
CAATTTGCAGCCAAATGGATGGAACTAGAAAAGCTCATCCTGAGTGAGCTAACCCAGACTCAGAAGGACACATATGGCATCTATTCACTTATAGTAGGATTTTAGCTATATAGTAGAAGGTATCAATACTACAACTAACACACCAAAGGGAACTTGGACATAGACTTTTTATTTTTAATTTTAAATTTATTTTTTATATATTTTTTATATTTTTTAGTCTTTTTTATCTATTTGTCTGCTTATTGGTTTGCTTGTTTAGTAGTTCTCTCTCCCGGGCAATGAGACACTTTTCACTGATGGTACTGCTTCGTAGACCCCCAATGAATGAGGAGGCTCTTGGCCCTCAAACGACCTCTCAACTGAGATGAGGGACTGTTATATAAGGACACCCCACCCCAGAGAAATGGGATGGAAGGGTTAGGAGGTAAAGAAAAAAAAATGAAATGTGATGTTTCGGCCTTTTACTACTAATTGTCATAAACTGTTTAGGATATTTAAGAAATGCAAACTAATGGTTATGCAAGCTGGTTATTCTGTTAGGTACTATGACAGCCTATTATAGTTATTTTCTAAGCTAATCAGAAATAAACCTGCTAAGAGACAAGCAACATCTGCTTACCCTAATATAAGAGATAGATAGGGCCTCTTCAAAAACCTCAAGAGATCTGCAGAATATGGCATTCAAAGATGTTTTCATAACTTTAGATTTTTTTATATCAAGACATATCAACTCCTGACAGCACCCCTATTCTACCCCAAGTAGAAGATGAGCATTGAAGAATCTCCAGTGGGAGATGATTGAATTAGTCGCAAGCCTATCTCTTGGTAGGAAAAGCCCCTTGCTCCAACTGTAGACAGAATGCTCTCCAAAAAGGACAAAACCTGGAAGCAGGTAAGTCGACAGCCTAGCTCTGCCAAGACAGGGTAGGCAAGTCCTTCATAACCCCTGCTCTACAATCAATGTCTGTCAGAGAAACGGGGCCAAACGACTGAAGATTGATGCGGTAATATATGGAGAGAAAATGGGAACTGTCCAGGCAGCCACTGGTATGTCATTTCTTAGTTTGGGAAGCTGCAGGCCCTGTACTTCCTATAAAATCAGATATATTTATCCCTCTAAGGTCTCTGAGGTGGTTAAAGAATAGATATGTAGAGTCTCATAATTAAATTTTGAGTTGTTTAGGAGTCAAGAGAGTGTTATAGATCTAAGAAGATACTTTTAAAATTGTGTTGCAAGTTAGTATTAATGTTGAGTCAGATATAGAACTTTAAACTCATGGAGATGGTTAGATAGTAGAATGTTAAAGTCAGGTACCAAATACATATGGACTGGACATTGGGAATGTACGCTAAGCCATATAACCCTCATAACTGTGGCCTAATTACCTCTGTTGTTTTGTATTGTGTTTATTATTATAAGAGAAAGAGCCATTTGTTGGACTGAAAGGGAAAACTGTAGGGGGAAATAAGATATACCTTAAACTTAAAAGAAAAAAAAGGGAAGAGGGGGGAATAGGGAGGGGACTGCGATTGAGATGTAACTTGAAGAAATAAATAAAGGAAAAAAAATAGACTGCTCTCAAAGCTTTGGGGGAGGAGTAAGAAAATCGAAGGAGCTGAAGGAAGTCTAAACACACTTTCTTTCCATCTACTTAGCCTCTGCTCCCGGAGAGGACCTGATATGTCTCAGGCGTGAATCTGAGGGTAACTGAACTCAGACCTATCTTTGTCTTCAATTGCTCATGTACAGTTTCATTATTCATTTTAAGTTTTCTTTTTCTTCCTTTCTTTCTTTTGTTTTCTTTTTTTAAATTTTTTTGAGACAGGGTTTCTCTGTGTAACAGCCCTGATTGTCCTGGAACTCACTCTGTAGACCAGGCTGGCCTTGAACTCGCAGAGATCTGCCTGCCTCTGCCTCCCAAGTGCTGGGATTAAAGGTCTGTTCACCACGCCTGGAGCCATTTTAAGTTTTCTAAGTAGAGAAGTAAACTTCAATATTTATAACCTCTTGAATAATATCCCTAGATTGGCTCTTTAGTTTGGAAATGTCATACTTACAGGTTAGTCAGTCACTAGACTGTGCCTTCCAGTGTGGAAACTACTGCTCAGAGGCATTCTGGGTCACAGAGTCCTCACTCACCTTATGAGTATAACTTCGCCAAAGCGTGCAAACTGCTGCAGAAGCTCATCAATCAAAGCATCATCAAAAAAAGCATTTTCTTGTGAAGAACTTTTGATTGAGACCAGCACTGTGCCATCTGGTGGGCCCTGGACTGCAATGACTTCTTTATAAATTTTTTGTCTCTCTTCAGCTTCAACTTCAAATATATCTATATCAATCAGGGCAACGACAGGCCTTAAGGCACAGAGGAAGGTAGATGCATTAGGAATGTTTCTAAAGGGATTTATTTCACACAAACATCAAGCATCATTAGGAAAACAGAGGCTATTTAAACCTGTGGTCGGAAGTCTTCAGCTCAGCTCTCCCATAGTGGAGCAAGGTGCCAGGGGTCCACGTATAAAGGATTCTGCTTTCATCTTGGAAACTCGCATTCAGAAGATCTAAATCTTCAGCTGAAATCAGAATAAAAGAAGAGTCAAGAGAGGCCATGTGAGTAGGACAGGCCATATGATACAAACAAGTGCTTACTTCCTTTTAGAACCTTCAGCAGTCTGAGGTTACAGTGCTAGAACCCTGGAGGCCAGCAATCTAGACCTCTTTAACTAGAAACATATCAGCTCAAGTTATTTTACCTTTACTTGGGAAAACGTAAGATGTTGCTTATATCTAAGATTACCTAAAGGACTGGGTCCAGACAATGTTTTACAAATGTTCAATAGCCAAAGATCATTCAAAAACCGTAACTTCAGGACTGCACTCAGAAATTTTACAAAATAAATGCTTCTTCACTTCACTTTACATGAAATTATGTCATTAAAAATATAGGCATACAGTGTTTGCTTGTTAAAATGTCTGTTTTATGCTAGATAACCTTTGTAATAAAAAAGCTCTTATTGTTGCTTAATACTTATCATTCCTTTCTTCCACCTCACAATTCACATTAATTTACCTAAATAAAAAAGTCTACTCCTAACCTGATCTGTCAAAAGGCCACTTCCTCCTTCTCCAGAGGATGCGGTCTGTCCATGCAGGGGTGCGGCACTTCTCACTGGTGTCATAATCTTCAGAAAACAAGTCATATTTATAGGTTGGAGCAAATGTTACTTTTCCCTCTAAAAATCCTCTAAAGATCTAAAGTAAACATATAGAAAATTATGTTAAAACACATGAATGTTTAGGTTTTTACTTACACTTTAACATTTTTTCTTAATTTTTGAGAATCCATGTATGCAACAGAACATGATCATATTCACCATCTATTTCTCCCTTCAGCTCTCACCATTCCCTCAATTATCACGTCTTCTTCGTTTTTGCTAACTCATTAAATCAATTAGTGCTGTACGTATGTGCACTAATTGGTGGGCACACCAACTAGAGCAGTGGTTCTTAACCCTCCTAACACTGTGACCCTTTAATACAGTTTCTCATGTTGTGGTGACCCCCAACCATAAAATTATCTTTGTTGTACTTCATAACTGTAACCTTGCTATTGTTGTCAATCATAATGTAAATATTTGATATGTGACTCGCAAAGGGGTCATGACCCCAGGTGGAGAAACACTGTACTAGAGCATGGGGAACCTACCAGTGACCACATCCTTAAAAAATGATCCTCTCTCCCCCAGCAACTATCAACTGCTTATGACCCCCATAAGGGGTGGGGCCTAGCGATCATCCTTCACATCTATGCTGCAGTTCTGGCCGGCTTGGCCCTATGTAGGCTTTGTGCAGGTAACTGCAGCTGCTAAGGGCAACTGCCACAGCCATGTTGTGTCACAAGAGCTCTTCCTCATCCTGCTGCGCTTCCATCCCTTCTGCCGTTGGAGTTAGTATGGGTGAATGATTCAGGGCTCAGCACTCTGCAGCTTCTCTGAGTAAGGTTGCCAGCAGCCAAAGCCTGCTGGTGCCAGGAACTGAGCTGACCAAGATTTACTTCATCCGTGTGTATGTGTGCTGGCGTCCATGGAGGCCAGAATTGGGCTTTGGATCCTGAGTCTTCTGATAGAGGAGCAAGAGCTCTTACCTGCTGAGCCATCTCTTTAGGTCTATACTTTTACGATTCTGTGCTGGATAATCTCATACAAAATACCTATCTATTCAGTGAGCACTTCTAACAGAACAGAACAAAAATTTAAAAAACCCCCCCCACAAACCTAGGATGTGACCATTTCCCTGTCACTTAACCTTCCACTAATGAAACAAGGAAATTCCCCTTCTCTGTGAGAGAGACACTCAGGACTCGGTGAAGGCCTGGGATTCTAGCCCAGAAGGACAGCACTAGCCTTAAAAGCATGAGGACCTAGCTAGGTTCAATCCCGAGTCTTGCCCCATCCTAAAAGTAAAAAGTAAAAAATAGTATGAGTGATTTTGAGACTCACTTAGCCTGATATTATATTCTCAAATAATGGAGCTGACATCTAAAAAAGGGAAATAGTCACCAAGGTATAAGAATTCAAGCTTGGTGATCCCAGCTATTATACCAGAGGCTCCTAACACTTCTATTTAATCTGAGAATCCACTAAATTATAAGCCTTCTGTTTCAAAGTCCATCTTACAGACACATTAATGACTTTTCTTCCTAGGAAGAATTATAAACTTTTTAAATCTCTTCCTCTTCCTTTATTTCTTTTCTTTCATTTTTTTTTTTTTTTTTTGGTTTTTCAAGACAGGGTTTCTCTGTGTAGCCCTGGCTGTCCTAGACTCACTTTGTAGACCAGGCTGGCCTCGAACTCACAGAGATCCGCCTACCTCTGCCTCCCATGTGCTGGGATTAAAGGCGTGCGCCACCAACGCCCGGCTTCTTTCATTCTTTCAAGAAAAAACAATTCTGTATGTTTAGATGCAGATATGTATAAATAACTCCCAATAAATACAGATATAGAAAAAGAAAATATGTTCAATTGTCAAAATTCCTACTGTCTTACAACTTTGTTTATTGTGTGTATATTTATACTTTTATGTGTATTTCCATATATGTGACACACATGGAGGTCAGAGGAGACTTTTGGGAGCTGGCTCTTGCTCTCCATCTCAATGAGACAGGGTTTCTCTGGATTCTACAGTCTTACTCCAGCTGGCTGCTGCACAAGCTTCTGGCAATTGGCTGATTCTCGTGTGTCTGCTTCCTAGCTGCCTGAGGAGTACAGCTGCATGCCACCACACTAGGGCTTTCCCCTGGGGCCTTTTGTGTAGGTTCTGAAGATCAAACTTAGATCTTCAGGATTGCATGGTAAGCACTTTAACTCCCTTCCCATCTCCCTGGCCTGCAAATTCTCTTATTCTCTCTCTCTCTGAGGAAAAAATAAACATATTTCTTTTTATTTCTGTACATCTTTTTATTCCTACTTGTCTATAGTACATCACATAATGTGCAGGTGCCTGCAAAGGTCAGAAGAGGACACTGGATCCCCTGGAGCTGGCGTTACAGGTGAGTGTGAGCTGCCCAATGTGAGTGTGCGGGTGCTGAGTTCTGAACCTGGGTCTTTTGCAACAACAGCAAGTGCACTTAACTGCTGATCCATCTTTCTAGCCCTCCAAAAGTCCCCTTTGTAACACAATTATTTTCTCAGTATGTATTTACCTGCCCTGCATTTTTCTGATTGGTAAGTTGATCTCCAGCTATAAGAGAATCCCAATTTTGAAGTCTTATGAGCTCTTTAACTTCTTCATTAGGAAGGTCAATTCGATAGTTGAAATCACCACACCAAAATACATAGTCATGGGAAAACAGCATCCTTCCCTGGAAACATGAGACAGCATTTGTAGTTCAAAACAATGTTTGAATGTGTTTCACATGGTTTCTTTGTTCCAGGTGTGCTTGCCACTATCAAACACTGTTTCTGGAGCCCAATACTAAGACAAAGTAGATGAGCACAGCTGATGTTCCTAAGAATGCTTTAAATCTTCAAAACTGCTGACGGAAAGTGCAGGGGAAATTAAAATATAATTCAAAGGCTTATCTTAAAGAACAAACAGCGGAAGCTTACCATGGGAAAAGTCAATTTTCGTGCTATTTCTACAAAATCGTCATTTCTCTCTTTGATTTGTGATTGCCCTGCAGCAAAGTGGCTACAGACAAAGCAAAGACTGGTGGTATGGAAGAGCATCCGAATGGCGACTGCTCCCTTATTTCCAGCTGCGCCTCCCATCCCCGTCTTCACAGTATCAACTGCAACATCCCTTTAAAACAGAGGATTGTAAGTGAAAGAGATGACACTGCACGCTTCAGGACCTTTCTTGTCAGTCAGTGACAAGAGGCACAGAAGAGTGTCTGCTACTGACCTGATAAAAGGAGCATGCTGTGGCCTGATGAAGACAAACAGGCAGACACCCACCAGCTGCTCCGAAGCTAGCAGAACATACTTGTTGTCCCTAGAGATGGTCTTCTGCAACTCCACTGCCCACAGCTTCTGGTTTGTTGTGCTACCAAAGTATTAAAGAAGGAATCTTTAGGAAGATACCACATTTTCATACATCTGATTTCTTAAAAAGAAGAAAATTTCATGCAAGCTGTTTTTTGTTTCCATTAAAAAGATAAACTTGTATCTTAACCAAAATAATACAGGGTTTCAAAATCTCCAACTCCTCCAAGAGGAGATACAGGCGCAGTGAGATGGCACCCATGTAGAGTGGCACTGCCAAGCCTGCAGCCTGACTTCAATCTCCATGGTCCTTGAGGAAGGAGAGAACTGACCCCTGAAGTTATCCTCTGACACCATGGTGCATGCACACCATTGCACATATATGTGCACACACACACACGCATGCACACAAATAATGCTAAAATAAAAAGCCCACCAAGAAAAAAACAAGAGAGATATGAAATGGCCTAGTAACTGACATGAGGCGAGTGACTCAGACAAACTTTACACTTTGGTCTCAGGTATCATTAGGTAATGGAGAAATATATACGTCTACATGTCACCTTATCTCACCCCTCAGTTTTATTTTCATGAATTTAAATTTTATTTATTAAAATTGTGTGTGTGTGTGTAAGTGTATGTCATGTATATACAGGTGCCTGAGGAGGGCAGAGAAAGGCATCAGAGACCCTGGAGACAAGGCTGCTGTGAGCTACCCTATATGGATGCTGGGAACTGAACTCTGGTCCTTTGGAAGAGCAGCAAGAGGTCTTAACTGCTAGGTTACCTCCCCAGTCCCTTAAACTAATTTTTTTTAATTTAAAAAATTTTATTTTAAATAATTTATTATAGAAAAAAATTTAAAAACCTAAAATTGGTAACTGTAAAGTAAGCCACCATATACCAATATTTAGCTTCAAAATTTCTCTCCCTCCCTCCTTTCCTCTTTCTTGTAAACCTGGGATATTTTAGACCAAATCTAAGGCATATACCATTTTACTAATAATTGCTTTATGTGTCATTAATACAATGGACACTTTTATCTTCACTTAACCACAATACTATCACCAACTTAAACAGCAGCTCTTAGTATCACTTAACATGCAATGAGTGTTAAATGTCCTTTATTTTCTAAAAATCAAAGTCTTCTTGCAATTGATTTGTTTCTTAGAACAGGCCAATGATTTCTGTATGCCTGGCCATGCCTCTTAATTTTTAGTTTTTTTTTGTTTTGTTTTTTTTCCAAGACAGGTATTCTCTGTGTAAAAGCCCTGGCTGTCCTGGACTCACTTTGTAGACCACGATGGCTTGGAACTCACAGAGATCCGCCTACCTCTGCTTCCTGGTGCTGGGATTAAAGGCATGTGTTACCATGCCTGGCTCCCTCTTAGTCTTAATGGTCCCTCTACCCTCCCTGTCACTTTACTTTTATAATGGCAATTACAAAAATAACAACCAGACCACTTGCCTGTAAGATGTCTACATTTGGCTAACGTGTTCTTATGGCGTCTTTGTCTCTTGTTGGGGAAGGTCTGATAGGCTGATTTCAATGCTGAGATCTGGTTACCGCCCCTTCTGAGGCATTCTCTTGATTGGTTAATAAAAGTTGCTGATGCCCAATTAGCTGGGCAGAAAGAGTATAGGAAAGCAGGATTTCCTGACATTAGAACAGGGACCCTGTGCTTTACACAGAGGATTAGTTCATTCCACCAGGAGACATGGAAGCAGACAGACGTGTTTGAGAACGCTGGAAGGTAATCACAGGCACATGGCAGGGGATTAGGTGATCCGGGTTAACTTAGAGTAGCTAATTGAGAGTCTGCCCAGTTAAGGGTTAAGTGTTGAAATATTAAAAGGTCTTGTTGTATTTAATTATTGGGGAAAGGACTGCGGCAGCTTATAGGCCGTCAGTCCAAGCAATCCAAGGCTGTCAGACTCCCAGACTCCCCTTGAACTCCGGCGAATCTCCCACCAAGCCACCGGTAATTCTACCGGCTTAATATAACAACATATTACTTAACAGAGTTCAGGTAACAAATGGTGTAGGCTACCCTTGGTCTGGGGCTCTTTCCCCAAGATAAATCAGGCATCAGGTTAAGGCAGGCCAGGCCGGTTGGCTGATACCCTGCCAGGCCACCCACTGCTCTGCCAAGCCGCTAGTTGCTCTGCTGGCATAATCTTACACTTTATACTTATTAATAAATACAATTCATAATTGAATTGCAGTTTCAGTCCCTTGAAAGCGCATTTTCCCTTTACACTGAGTGTGTAGGAACTTGGTTAAACAAGCAGCTCAGCTTTGTTTGCATAATTCTTTCGGCATAAATGGGGCTAACACACTCTTGATAAAGTTGCTCATGGCTGTTCTTCAGGGAACGGTGTCAATCAACATCATCTACTGATGATCAGTGCACAGATCTATTACTTCACTAACTAAGAGCTATAAAACATTCATTTTGTTACAACACAGGCCATTGTAATGAAGCTTCAGAAAGAAATGATATCAACTATTCAGTTATTCTGCAGTCATAAAGGAAAGACAGGATAAATGTTTCTTTTCTTTTCTAAGTTCTCAGAGTTGTGAGTTTGAAGCTCAGAGCCTCCAATTGAGAGAAAAACATTTTTTTTTGCTTTCATTATTTCAGGTCATATAAATATTAAGCAAGTATATGACCTCACATCTTGGATCATGTGCTATACTGTCTCCAAGTAAAACTCCCCACAACCACAATGGCAGCACTGTGACATGGATTCTGGAAGGAAATGTCATCTTTCTCCTCAGGTCACTCAAGTCATCTACAATGAGCCCGCCCTGCTTAGATCCCTCCCACCTCCATGGACCCCACCCTTCTCGCTTGCCATTTCTGTAGCACATCCCCACAAGCTGTCATCTGTTGATTAAAGTTCCTGGCACTGTCTGTCTTCTCCATGAAGACAAGGGTGTTTTTCCTTTTCATTCATTCAGATGGAGCTTTAGTATTTAGAGTAATATGATCAAATGTAAAAAAAAATCACTTTATTAAAGAAAAATCTTCACAAAAGATTTCCTTTATTTGCGAAGACAATGAATTTCTTTGGTATCAGGAACCCTAAGAGTATGCACTATCTTAAAATATTCTTTCAAAATAGATATTCCAACAGCAAAATAAGTGACTGAAGTCAGATTTCTTTTCTCTTTCCTTAATTAAACTATCATTTACTTTGGCTAAGAAAATAACTGTCACTTGCAAGACTGATGGCTAAACCACATTTCAGTCCACAATTTGCTTCCGAAATCTCTTAAAATGTCACAAAAGATGGGCAACTGCTCACCTTTAAAAGCAGGGACACTTCTAAAAACAGGAGCCTGAGCTTCAAGTTTTACTCATATACTTTGTATCTGTGGTGTGGCTTCAGATTAGCAGTACTCAGGGTGTGTGGAGAAGTTCTTGGACCACTCCCTAAAGCACTACTTTCTCAGGGCTACAGATTTTCATTGTGTTGAATGACAATTTCTCTGGTGGTACAAAACAATACTTCATGGAAATGTTAATGATTTCACGTGAGTTAGGGCACAAACTCCCCAAGAAGTCAATATACCCCTCACTGTTCTGCACTGACAGCTGGAGAGCAGCCACTTTTCTCCCTCACCAACACCTTCCAGGAGCTACTGACCTGACCTAATGCTGCAGAGATTCAGTTACCATTCTGTACTTTCACAGTAATGATGAATGAACAGTTCACTTAATTCTCTGAATTTTATATATGAACTGTTTTTGAGAGGTAATTTGGTTAAAAATAACTTGTTATAAAAATTCTATTTGCAAAGTAAACTGTAAAAATATCCAAAGATTAAACAAATTGCCTCTAAGGTAGTGGTAGCCATTATTGGTCTCATTAAAGACCACTCTGGGCTCCTCTTTTCAGTGCTCTGAATATACTTCTCTAATCGTTAAGTGAAACCACCTCAAGGGGAAGCACCTGTCACTCTGGGCTGTGAGCTAACTACCTCTCATAGCACACAATCCTTGAAAGAACTACTCAGAGTGTGCTCATTTGGAATGAAGTTACTGGGCAGTTGATTCTTCAGCCAGTCCTGCCTGTTACAAGGAAAACAATCAACAGCACTAGTTTCTAATAGTAAGACCTGAAGAGCAGGGATGGAGCTCACTCAGCAGTGTTTGTCTAGCATGCACAAAGCCCTGGGTTCAATCACAGCCATGGATAAAAGTGGGTGTTGCATTCTCACTTGTAATTCAACACTTGGGAGGTAGAGGCAGAAGAATCAGAAGTTTAAGGCCATCCTCAACTACATGGCTAGTTTGTGGCCAGACTGGGGCCTTATCTGAAAAAGAAAACCCTAGAGTGAAAAACAAAAATAATAAAACTTGAAATTTTCTTCTTTATTTTTAAAAACAGTTATTTTTTACATGGATATAGTGTGTGTGTGTATGTGTGTGTGTAAATCAAAAGACAACTCGTCTGAGCTGACTCTTCACTTGTACCATGTAGATTCCAGTGATCACACTAGTCATCAGGCATGGTGGCAATCATCCTTAGCTATTGACTTACCTTCTGGGCCTGAAATGTGTGTTTTTAAGCAAAAGTTAAAATTTTGCAAAACTTGAATTAGCTTCTGTGATCTTTGCAGTTTCCCAATATTGAAAGGTTTTGATGAAATAACCATTGATGATTCCAACTAAAAACAGTACTGAAGATATGTCAGAATTAGCAAGATCTACATACTCAGTGAACCAATACAGTGTTTTATGGCCACACCAAGGTAAAAGACCAACGGACTTTAGTACAATGAAAGCACAAAAAGCCCACTAATCAGTGTTGGGGGTGGTACAGCAGTTACAGGCATTGGCTACCCTTTTACGGCAACCATATTCAGTGCCCAGCACCCACCTAGTGGCTCCCAACCATCTGTAACTCCAGTGTTACGAGAACCTGATGCCCTTTCTGAGCTCTGCAGGCACCTGCATGTGCTTACAAACTTATAAACATGCAGGCAAAACACTCATACACATACAAACAAATAAATCTTTTTAAAAAGGTTCATTGACAAGATTTCAGATCCCATTTTTAATTAAACTTTAAGAGGCACAACCATTTTTTGAGTTTTGATATAGTACCTGTCAGAGGAGATGTTTTCTAGAAAGTATTCTTTCCAACTATATATTTATGTGGTTTTTCATCACATAACTCACTCATAACAATCCTGCAGCACAATATCAAAGTACATGAAGTATATGTAAGACTCCAGCTGTCTTAATGTAGATATTAAGTGATTTGTAAAAACCAAAAAAACAATGTCATGCTTCCCAGTAAACTTCTGATTTAGAAATGTTAAGAAGGAAAACAAAATGTTACTGTAACAAGCTCTTTATTGTTGCTATTCTTATTTTAAGTTACTTCTTGTGTGTGTGTGTACATGCATGGCCATGCCCCCCACAGTGCACATCTGAAGGTCAACAGCCACTCCGTAGAGTTGGTTTTTCCTTCTATATTTTATGTTTGTTCTAGGGATCAAACTCAGGTCATCAGGTTTAGAGAAAAGCCATTTTACCAGTTCCTAGTATTTTAAAATAATTGTTTGTAATTTTCAGCCTTAATTTCTAATATCAATATTTTAATTTTAGAGACTCATATGAATAATATTGAGAACTGCAATTTAGTTTAAAAAGTACCTTTTCACATTTCTCAGTATCAACATTATAATGACAACTCATTTAACTGTCTTCCAGTGTTGTTATCAAGCTAGCTTACCTCGCATTCACAATGTTCCCAGCATTCAATTCCACCATTTCTTCAAAGCCAATTGCAAATATATCTGTTGGATTACTTCTTTTGTCTGCAACTGAGTATTCAAAAGGACCTTTAAATACAGCATTGGTCAAATGGCAATCTCACCCAATAAAGCATAATCTCAGATCACACCAAAATCCTTTTGTGTTTTAAATTTAACTAAATTTATGTTAAAAGTAAAAATTCATCAGTGAACTACATTACTTTAAATTTAAGTCTGTTTAAGATCATTTAAAAACAACTGTTAAAATTTGTACCACAAACAACAGAGAAACAGTCACTTTGCAAAAGCGAAAGTGAGTCAGTCTGCAAAGTTAAAGGGATTAAAACCCTGAGAACTAGAAATGATTTACTGCCTGAGACGGTATGCGAGAGTCAAGGCGGAGCCTCCTCATCACTATACAACACGTGATGAAGCATTGTTGCTTTTGTTTACAAATGGGAAACTGAAGCTTAAGGAACTAAGGAACCTGCCTGAGAGAGCATGACACACAGACACTGGGAACCACATGATGGAACTCAGACCCTGCCTTTGCCACACTGGTTGCAGGACCCCTTCTGTGTTTCAGGCTGTTCATCTATGAAACTGAAATAACAGCCTCAATGTCATGTGTTTGCTATGAGAATTAAGTATGTGAAAGAAAACTATCATGCGGTTATTATTATTATTATTAATTCTATTATTATCCCACTTTTCCAACTTGGATTAATGTGACTGAAAATGGCCCAATTTTAATAAAATGTTTGGAAAAAATTCCAAGAGCTAAGTTACGATTGATTAAAAATTACTAAGAAAGGAAAATTTCTATCTCACCAGATTTCCTACACAGCACCTTCATGTAGGATACTGGTAATAGCAGATTATTTGAAAACAAAGTTTAAATAGATTCTTAAGTTCTTGACTCTAATTACAATCATAATTTTGGAAATTTCTGCTATGAATAGCTTGGTGGCAGAGTATCCAGAATGAACACCTAAGTTTTTTTTTTTTTTTTTTTTTTTTTTTTACACCTAATTTTTTTGAATATCTCTGGCTGTCCTGGACTCGCTTTGTAGACCAGGCTGGCCTCGAACTCACAAAGATCCGCCTGCCTCTGCCTCCCAAGTGCTGGGATTAAAGGCGTGCGCCACCACCGCCCGGCTACCTAAGTTTTTTTAATTTATTTTTTCTTTATGTGTGTCTGGGTGTCTGTAGGCTTATGTGCACCCCATCTGTGTAGGTGCCTCAGGGGTTCAGGAGGACCAGTAATCCCTTTTCTCTCTGAGGCATCTGTCTCTCCAGGCCTCTTTTACAATCAAGTTATCACAATTTCTATACGACTGTTCATGATCCACTCTGGAAAATGAAACATTCTGGTCTTAAATAATAAAGTACAAATGATCAACGATGAAAACAGAAGTAGCTTCTTTTGTATGTGTGGCTGTCTTCCAATTCCTGAAAAACAACTGGTCAAAAACAAAAACAACAGCCGGGCAGTGGTGGCGCACGCCTTTAATCCCAGCACTTGGGAGGCAGAGGCAGGCGGATCTTTGCGAGTTCGAGGCCAGCCTGGTCTACAAATTGAGTCCAGGACAGCCAGGGCTACACAGAGAAACCCTGTCTCGAAAAACCAAAAAACAAAAACAAAAAAAAAACAAACAAACAAAAAAAAAAAACAAAAACAAAAAAAAACAAAAACAACAAAAAAAAGTTTTAAAATTTTCTATTACTTTTGTTTTTGTTTGTTTTGTTTTGTGAATCAAAGCATTACTGTACAGTCCAGGCTTGCCTAGAAATTAGAGCAGCCCTCCTGTCTCAGTCTCCAGAGTGCTGGGATTACAGATGTAATCCAGCACATCCAGGTCCACCAGAGTTTTTTTTTTTAAACTAAGAAGAAAGTGTCTAGAAATAAAAGTGAGATTTCATCACATTTAACCTGAGAAATGTTGGCTTTCAAACTAATAAAAGAAGCCTGCCTGGTTTCTTTTTTAAATTAGTAAAGTGTCACACTACAGTCAGGACTTTAATTAAACCCTTGATATAACAAATCCAACCTTGAAACTCCTGGATACCAGCTAACTTGGGAGCATCAAGAAGCCAGTCCGTGAGAGTCTGGTTCTTAAATGCGATGCTGCGAAATTGCTTCCCACCATTCACATTCCAGGTTCCAACACACACTCGAATCTTCTTGGGTTTTGAGTATTTGTAGAAGTTCTCACACATGTTCTTTAAGACTTTGGAAGATGCTAGTTGAAAATAAGAGGACATTAGCTGCAGTAAACCATTTGTAAAAGTGCTTTTCATTAACAGACGGTATCTGGAAAATACAATTATCATCACAAGCACGCACGCGCGCGCACACACACACACACACACACACACACACACAATGCATGCGCAGGCAAAAGGAAGAGATCAGCCTTGAACGCCAAGCCCAGCCGGAGGCGTTAACTATATATGGAATCAATGAAATTAAAGATTGGACACAGAGACTATTACAGGTGACTGAGAGACATGAAGCATGCAGGATGTACAGTTCTAGTTCAATGGTATGCTGGTTTAATTGTAAACTTAAAAGATATAGTTTTTAGCAATACAGCAACTGACTTATAGACAGTTTTATTAAGAAGCTGGTAAAAATATAAATTTTATTTCTCCCTAAACAAAATCACTTAGAACATCTACATTTAAGATTCAAATTACTGACAGGTGGCTTGATGAACAATGGCTCCCTCATGAAAATGAGATGCTGAGATGGAATCACTACTGAGTGCTTCCCATCTCACTGGGAGGAGCTTGTGTGCTCTGTAGCAATCTGCAGGGTCTCTGGTCTCTTCTGTCCTCATCTTCAGTCCCTCTCTGTTTACTCACCACTCAGCCACAGGCCTTCTTATCAGGCCTGCTCCGTAACAAAGCGCTCAGCCTATGTTCTGCAGCCTTCCTCCTGCAGCTCTTTACTGTCAACAAGGTCCCTCTGATCCCCTTGTTAAAACTGTACTATGCCTTTCATGATCCACTGTCCCTCCTTGTTTATTTTCACATTTTACCAAATAATCTCATTTTACTATATTATTTATTATTTTATGATATCTAAAACTAGAAGAGTCCTGAGCAACTGGGATTGGGGAAGGTCTGTGACAGGTTAGTCTCATGACAGATCATTTGCTCTGTCCTCAGTACAGCTGACAGAAAGCTGACTACATCCAGCAAAAACCAGTCTCTATTATTGTGGACATCACTGGACTTTAAAGTCATATCACTGTTACTGTGGAAACAGCATTAAAAATCCACCCAATGTCAAGCTATCAATTCTGTGATTATACAGCTTAAAGAACTGAGCAAGACAGTAATGCCATTTGAACAAAACCAGACTGCCATGTTGTTCGAATTAATAAGGTCAAATCACTTTACAAATAGAATAAGAAGGTAAAGTGTAATCCTAGTTTATTCTTAACATACTGGCATCTTAATGTGCTTAAAGAAATGAGTCTGCTACCCACAGACATCTGTCTAAACACCACACCCTTACGGAAATGGTGCTCCTTCCTTGGCTTTCCTCTAAAACAAAAAAAAGCACTAGTTTCTCAGGAGAGTCGCAACCGTAATCAGGCAAAACATCCCCCAAGGACAGAGAAGGTGTTGGCTTTCAGCTGAATTTCTAGCAAGACTTGGGCTTTGTCCCTGTTTGCTACATATTCACCTTTAAAGACAAGACTACAGACCACAGAGAATGAAGAGGTGAAAGTCCTACGAATGCACAGCAAGAAAAAGAGGAGCCATATTAAGTATTACCAGTACACCTACTCTGACTCTGTGAGCAAACGCTGCTGCTTAAAGTGAAAAGGCTTCAGATCTGATTTTAGTGCACGTATGTAGCTGTAAAAAAGAAGCCATCCACAAAGTGAGGGGTGAGCCAGCACCTTCTGTGCAAGGCAGGGCTGAGTGTTATAAATAGCGTGGGCAGCCTCTGAATCAATGCAAGATAGTCATGTTCAGACCTTTTCCTGCAGCCTAGGAAGAGTGAGCTCTAACAATGATAATGTTCAAGGAGATATAAAGTGAAATTTAATCTATCCAAATTATCTTTCATTGGAATATGCCTATGATGCAGGAAGATAATTCTGTATATTTCTTCCTGAAAAAGTACTTAATTTCTGCAAACTTAAATTTTTTATTTAAAGTAAAACAAAATATTAATTTATCCTGTAATATGAGGATAAAATTACATCTCTGTGTGTACAACATCAGCTTTAGAAAAATAAAGAAAATGTTGCTTTTATTTATACATTGATTTTTCTATACTGTACCTGACTGTAATGTCTGTTCAGAAACTATGGATGCATCAAGAAGAAAACAAAGAATCATTAGTAAAACAACAAATTACATTTAAAACCTATTGTGTTACCTTAAAAACATCCTGAGATGGTCTTACTTATTTAGAAGTTGACAACTTGAGTTTGGTTTTGAAGCTATAACACCAAAGACAACAAATAACAGTAACTGATACAAACCCATGTGTCTGAGGAAATCCTGTACTGACTCAGTGATGTCTACTGCTTCACATTTTTCTGGGACTCACCAGTTGATAAGTGCTATCAGTTCAGCAAGACAAGTGGATTCTAAAACCATCAACTATGCTATGCAAATTCCCCTGGCTGTAAAGGTTTATGGGAAAAATGGGGTTGGATATCACATATAAAAACTAAAAGTGACACTTCAATGACAGAAGCCTGATTTAAAAAGCAGCATTGTACTATGTATGTTAAGTGATGATGAAACGCAAGGCTACACAGTAGTAAGGCAGTACATCTTTAGAAAAACATGAAGTTGGTTTGTAGAAATGGGCATCGGGGGGGCACGGCAACTGTGAATGGTAGGGGAAGTGCTATCAGAAAATGGATGGGAAGCTGAAACATCAGATGTGAGTGGGGATGGCTCAAACCCATGTTGAACTGCAGAAAGGAAGATGTTTAAGTTATGTATATGCACACGGCTATGCACAGTGTCTGTACCCATACTGGTTCTGTTGGGTACTTTTCTGCATTTGTCTAATGTTGCTTGCCAGCAAAATCACACATAAGCTCATGCAAAATTGGCACTGTGTTCACATCATTACCTAACGTATCAACCATACTGGCACAAGTTCTCTTTCAGTCTCAGACAAGATGGCAGTAAGCTGACTACCTTGGAGAGGCATATACACACAGTGACATGTGCAGGCACTAGACACCTGACGCTCAGCTCAGGGAGTAAATGAGCTTCTTTGCTTCTCCTTGTCCTTCACACACTTACTTTCAACTGTTGCTTATTAATGCCTCCACATCACAGTAGGCACAGGTGGAAAGAGGTGACAAAACAGAAATCAGTCAGTCTCTACTTCTGCAAGCCAGGAAGAAGTCTGAAGTTCAAAGACGGAGTATAGGCTTTTTTTTTTTTTTTAAGTGAGTAGGTCTCACCCCCAAGCCTACTTCTACATTCCTACATTCCTAAGAAGCTGCTTATAATGAACAACCTCCACAGCATCAGGAGAAATCTGACAGTCTCTGATCACTACAGTCAGTCTCAAGAAGACACTACCAGATACAGAAAATGCCCTGTGTGGAGAGCATGTGTTAGGTGGTTTGGGACTAACAGGAAAAGAAGTCCACAGTGCTATAAAGTTTTATGGGAAAGAGTGGGACTAAAGAAATCTAAGTGAAGTTGTCATTTATACCTCAATAAAGCTGGAGAGGGGCATGTATAATGTATTACATGTACAATGAATGTTCAGTTTCCTCATAATATTGATTTTATGTACTCATTAACAAGAAAAGTTCAAATTTTTTGACATTATTAAAAGACATACAATAAAAGGCAAAAAACTATGTGTGGAAAAAAGCTACTTTGAAAGCTATATATTTATGTCAACTATTAAAATGGAGAATAGTGGTTAGTGGCCAATAATAAACACTACTTTAACGGTTACTATGACTTAAGCTGATTCAAACAATAATCAAAGTTAGGATATGGTTACAGAAACAACTGTGGTGTTCAAGAAAAATTAAGCAATCCAGATACAGGGTTTTCTCAATGAAGCACTGCCTATGTAGCTGGATTACTGAGTGCTCTAAGGGCTAGCTCATAGTCTACGGAATACTGCCTTGCATCAGGTTAGCAGCACTCAGACTATCTAACTCTAACTCCTCCATAATCTACAGTAAGAAGTACATGTAGTGTTCAGAACAAAATAGCCAGTTTGTGGCTAAGTATCACTCACAGTATTAACACTTGACAAGAGAGAAACTTCCCTGGAGAATGCTGTTTCAAAAAAAAAAAACACTTGTACAGAAATTCCTTCTAAAATTATTTATATCAACTCATTAAAGCTAAAATGTATTCATGTAAGTAAGTTTAGATTTACTTTTTGGGACTTTTTAGGACTATAAATAAATGAAGTAAATAAAATATAATATGCATACCACGCAAACTTCCAGTAGTTAGAAGTGCTCGGGCTTTGTCAGCTAAATCACTGTTCAGAGTATTTCCCAGGAGCAAAACATCAATGGCTTCTTGCTTGGAGCTGTCGAAGAAGTTATTCTGAATAGTCCTGGTGACAGACCGAGCACCATCCTTTAACTTTCCAGCCTGTTGTAGGAGAAAGGAAAACTTATTGGAAACACTGCTGATTTTACTCGAGTATTTTGCAAATTTTAAATTGATTTTTATAAAATTCTAGTATTAAAAAGACCCTAATCATCAACTTTTAAATGTATAACTATATTAAAAGGCCTTAAAATGTAACTGTTCCCTTATGGTCTGCACAAAGAAAATAACAGAGAAACTAAATGCCACAGCTCCATCTAGTAATATATTAAGCAGTAAATACTTCGTAAAGTATAAATTTGAATTAAGAAAATTCCTTTCTACCTCACAACTTTTAAATGTGGGGTGGGAAAAGGCAGTGAGGACAAAGGAAGATACAATGTGCTTACAGGTCCTAGAAAACTTTCTAAATACTCTGATAGTATAAAAGTGAAACTGTTCCCCAATAATTTAATGATAGTTAAAAATAGAACTGAATCTAAAACCAAAGATCTAGTTTAAAAAATTGTAACTACATCGCACAAACATAATATATAAATTTAGTTTGTATATTAAAGACATTTGTTGCCTATATAAATATAAATCATAAAAATAAATACCTATTTCAATAACGAGAGGGTTGATTATAACTTTTAATGAACAGATACTTCGCTTAGGCATATTATCAGAAAATATTTATTTTGATCCTTTGTCAAAAATAACTTTGGTTTAGAATATATCATTTTTATCCCTTTGAAAAATAACAATAATTATGGGCTTCTTTTCAAAGTAAAGAGCCAATTTTCTTATATGCCACTAAATGTAATATGACATTAAATCATTATTATTTTTTTTGGTCATGTAACATACAAAATGATGTTATTGAAAAAAGAACACTCACCATTCACATTATCAGGCAATTAATCAAAAGCAACCGAGAGAAAGGGAAAGAAAGAGCAGTTCAGGTGTTAGATTTTAGCTCAATTCAGACTAGTATATTTAATATTAATATATAAAGATTCCATATCTATACATTATGTTAAAGATAAGAACACTGAAAATATATGCAACTTCTGTACATATATTGTCTTAGTCACAGCAGAAATAAAAGGCAGAAGAATATAAAAGAATATTTTAAAGCAATAGTTGGAGAATCAGATTTTAATAAGAATTATGCTATTTTAAAAGGAATAAATGAAAGTCAAGCAATTTCAGGTTTAAAAAGAAAGCAGTTTTTTAGAGAGTGAGGACTTGTAACAGTCACTACAGATCACTCCTGAGATGAGCAGGCGCCCTGCAGGAGAGGCCAATGCCTGAGGTAGCAGTGTCAGTATTCAACCCTCCGCTGCTGTGCTGCAGCTCACAAGAGCATTAAAATAGCTAATGCTTTCTCTTTTGTTAACTGCTTTTTTTTTTTTTTTAAGCTGGACCTTCTCAGGCTGGTACTCTCTATCTAGCCTAAGTTGGTCTTGTACTTGTGACAATCCTCCTATCTCAACTTCTCTAATGCTGAGAACATAGGTATGAACCATCATGCCTAACTAAATGTTCCCACTTTTATCCAGAAATAACTTGAGGAATTAAGGAGATTTAGGGAAAATTACATTAAGGCCAGTGTCCCTTAAAGAGTTAAACATTATTCCAAATCCATCCCCAAAGCCTACAACAAGGGCCAAGCACCAAAGAGAGAATTGACCTGAAGATGTGACACAAGCAGCTGTGAGTCCTGGGGAGGCTCAGGTCGGTCGGTCGGTGACCAAACCCACACCCACTCTTTACTACAGTGACAGCTTCCTTTTAAAAGTGAAGCCAGCATAGATTGGTGATGGACCATATGTCCACCCACCATTTGTGGCATACCTCCTAAATAGAGGTATGCCCTTTCTCAAGTGACAAAAATGACAAAGACAAATGAGACAGATAATTTATTAGGACTACAGCTTTTTAAAAATCTTATTTAAAATCAATATAAACAATTTTAAAAGAGAGATACACAATATTAAACCATATAAAATAATTTAAGTACATATATAGTGGATTACCTCTAAAAGCATACTAATCCCTTAAGCCTAAAAAGAATTATCTATGTTGCATTTAATCATCAGAATCTCCTACTGTGGAAGGATGTACCAGAGAGGACATGAGAGTATAAGGAAACAATCCAAAAGACATCTGTTAACTTAAAAAACCTATTAATTAAAAAGTCATTTCCAAGCTTTCTGCAGAGAGGACAGAGATGAAAATGAACGTTAGGACAGACAGGCTCTACCTTGGCCTTCCCTTCAAGGGCTCCAGTGCCTGCATATATTTTACTGATGGAATCACCATTCACAGACCACATGGACCGGAACACTTCTTGAAAGCGAGTCACCAACTGAGGCTTTTCAGCCAAGCCCAAAACTTCCAGCTGTTTAGTTAGCATCTGCAAGAAGGATTTTAAACATAAACATAGCAATATATTCATCATAATGTGACTTTTTATAACTATCAGAATTAAAGTTTAAAATTTATAAATACAGGACTCTGAAAGTATTAACACTATGTTTACTATCATTTCAATTTTTAAGGTAAAATTTGTAGGTTTTTTTTAAGGTAAAATGACATTTTAGGAGATTCAAAAGAGACCATGAATTTGGAAATAAAAGGAGTAATGTTCCCTCCAATTAATTTTACAGCCATGCCTACAGTCAGATTACAGTTTACCTTGCTCACCGAACAATCTAGCTAATCCACAGGAGAGCAGAGAAAAATATATACCAAGTTTATCTAAATATAAGCACTATGTTTTCATTTTGGACTTTGTTCTGGAAGCTTGGGTAGCAAAGGTCAGGTGAGCGAGAGAAACTAACTGAGCATCACAGCACGGAAGAGCTCATGGCTGCTCCTCAGGGACGGAATCTATACGGATAGCACGCATAGACAACGGTGGGAACCAAGTGGACAACGGGTTCAAGGGCCTTTGGGGACAACCCTTCATCGCGGATGACAAGAAAAGCACTGCACAAGCTTCTGATGCTTATTTACTCTGTATGAACCCTAGCTGGGGCTGCAGCAGGGTGGAAGCAATGTCTGTTCCTCTTACTAACTTTCAGCAGTTAGCTTTCCCTGCTCTTTTACTAAACTCCTTCCCATTTGCGTCTTCTTACCTGTTAGGTCTGGTAAATATTTATAATTACAAACAATTTAAAGATACATAAAGGCCCCTCAGTGGGCTCATTTTAATACTGAAAGCTTATGCTAGAGTTACCCAGTGTTAAGACAGGACATAAAATAGCCCAGGATCTCTTTTACTGGTTAAACCTTTCAATCTTTAAGAATCAGGGACACAAATTTTACTTCACTATTAGTCTGTCTAATTCTAATTTAGCAATACATTTTGTAAATGGTTAACCAAAGGTGACAGAGGGGCACACTCTCACACCACACTCCAATAGTAAAAGTCAACTGAGACAGACTGGAAAGGAACACTTGGTCAGGTTAGTCTAGGAACTCACTAAGTGTGGGTAGACCCTGTAAACAATGACCGGCCACTGAGAGCTAGGGCCTCAGTCAGGTCTGAGCCATGTGGATTCATCTAATTACAGCTTGCCTTCTTTCACATCATATGGGTCATATTTTATGAAAAAAAATATGATAAATGATATGCTAAATGTCAATGATAGGTTTCAAAAAATTAAAACAGTAAAATTTATTTACTTACATAAAATATACCTGTGCCACAGAGAATTTTATACAACTGGACTTTCATTTCTGAGGTAGAAGCTGAGCTTCTGTAATTAATTAACCAATGCACTGGCCAAATTTCAGATCATTAACTAGAGATTCAGTTATGCTCTATTACTGCCTGTAGAGTTCTTGAAAAGTAAGTCCTTCCTAATGCAAAGAGAATCCACAGCCACCTCATGACTCTGACTTATGGACAGGGAGGACTCGGGAAGCTCAGTGCTGCTCAACAGTGGGCTGAATAGCTGAGACTGTCTGTACTAGACTGCACATAGTGAGTAAACAGTGAACTAAACATAAATAATGCCCACTTGGATTGAGTTACACTACCAGGAATATAACTCTATAGAAATGTACATGTAAAAACAGATTCTCAAAATCTTGAAAATGTCAACATAAAGGTCAAATCAATGCATACTGTTTCAAGAGACGAGGCAAAAAAATAATAATAATTCAATGATCACTCCAGTATATATGAAGGTGTGTACAAAACACTTTAAGGAACAACAGAAGGAAATAGTTGACAGCTATCCGAGCAGATGAAGGGAAGAGTTAAATCATAAGGAGCTTGAGGAGGAGGTGGGAGAAAAGAAGTAAAAACAAGTCTTTAATAAGGCCCAGCTTCATACTTTGTACAACTGAGAAACAGAGGCTTCACAAAAGCGCTCGGGATGCCAGCAGCACAGGCAGTAATGTTTTACCTCTAAGCCAAGGAATGCCTGCACACTATTTGTTCTATCCAGACAGTCCAAGCAGTTTGTTCGAACTGTACCACTCTGGCACCTGTAACAATTTCAATAAAGTCACATGGCTAGTTTACAACATGAATAAAACATAAATGAACTGACGGCAACAGAGATGATTAAAACTGAAAGCCATTCTAGTTCTAACTTTATATCATCACCATTTTCAGGCACAAAATAATAATCAAACTACTAACCTGGTAGCATCTACACCTAGATTCAACAAGTTAATGCTTTGTCATGCATTTTTGACCACACACCTACCACACATTTATTTTAACTAAGCCTGCAGTAGGAGCTAAATATACATTCAGGGTTATAATACTACAGTTCTTCCCACAAAAATAACAAGTGTTTTGGGAACAGCTATTTAAAACAAACAAACAAGATTCTCTTCTTTCTACTGACTACTCTATAAAGCTGCTATGATATAAAAAACACAAACTGAAAAAAGCCAGTAACTTTGAGCTTTGTTCATTAGTCTACTTCAATCTAAAATATGAACTTAAACCTTGCAATTTACTTTTTTTCTTATTCCGTTCACAAAAGCTAAGGATCTAAGTTACACTCATCCAGACAGTAAGTAAAGGTCTCTTTTTATTTGTATGCAATGGTCTTTACTAGGGTCAGGAACTGTTAAAACTTCAGCTTTACTAACAGCATGAAGTCTGAAGCCAGGTGACCAGCAGCTCTAATGCTCCCTAGTTATGTGATTGGAGGGAATCAAGCCTATGCCTCAGTTTCCTCAAATGCAAAGGGTACAGTCACAGACCCACTCCTAGACTATTATGATACAAAGACAAATGCACTACTATCCCACAGTATGTTCTAGATAATGTAACATTTTACTATTATTTGTTGAAATCAAGAGAAAGAAAACAAAGTATTAAAAATACTTTAAAATGATAAACTTTAACATAAAAAAGAAAACTTTAAAGTTCTATGTTAAGAATGACTTTTAAGTTATAGTGAAGTTCAAATTTAAAGAGAAGAGGAATAGAACTGTCAAACCTTTGAACCTCACTGCCATCGAAATAAAAAAATCCATAGTCTAGAAACTTCTGGACTTGTGGTTTGAGAACACTGTGTAATTTTTCTGCCTTTCCTCCTTTAACCATTTGATGATAGTCAAAAGATACCATGTGGACATCAGAAGCGTGTTCAGAGGCTTTCAAATGACTCTAGAAGTAAAACAGCAAATGTTCGATAGAGCACCACAGACACAAACTTACATTACAACTGCAATGTAAGTAGTTCTATCTTAAAAAACAGCTAATTAGGTTATTTTTCCACTTAACTAAACTTCCTAATTTAAACCTTAGAAAATATTTTCTGGCTAGTCTACATATATACATATCTTATGTAACATGATTTACATCGATCAATCATTGACTACTAATTTCTAATAGCCTCAGAGAGTTAAAGGCATTACTAGTACCTAACTTCTGCCTAGGAAGTGCTTTTCTTGAACCTAAGATATCTGATTACTTTGTTTTTATTTCCATTCTAGGTGACCAAGGGCCAGAACAGAAGAAAAAGTAGTCATACTCACCTGGAAAGCCTTACTTAGCATATGTTCACCTTCCTTAGAGCCAAGCAAATTTACTACTATTTGTTTGCCATATAAATCCTTAAGTGTTCGGAAATGTCTATTGACAAAAGACATGAAACAGTATATTCAAATTATAGCTTTTCCCCCAGTAAACAAGAAACTCGTAACATTTGCTAAATTGGATACAAATCCATCCTACATATTCTCAAACCCCTGAATTTGTAAAATTCAGTAAGTAGAATTTTCCCACTGACTTATGGATGCCAAGACTCTTACCTCGCCTGGAGTCATCCAGCCTCCACCTTATTTTCAATTGTGAGGCTCACAATAGACAAGGCAGGACATGGCTCATCAGGCCCTTCTGATGACCACATGCTTCAGGAGTATGCAGAAGGGCCTCCTGACTAGCTTGAGCCCTTTATCTGTGGCCTTGATTCCCACAGTTTTCATTACCTGAAGTTAATCAGGATCCAAAAATGCTAATGCCTATCCTGATTCTTTCCAGAGAGAGACTATACAGTGCATTCATTGCAGTACAACACATGGTTCTAATTCTATTTTTTAAATTTTTATTTATTGAGAATTTCACACATACATATAATACAATTAGTTGTTAATCTAATATCTATAAATGAAAATTTAATATATTCATATGTGCTCAAGAAAATTTCCAGCACAAGGTAGTTAATGCACACCTGCATTCATGAGGATAAAGGTACTGTCGAGAAAGAAAAAGTGATTAAAAAATAAAGAAAATAAAAGGTTCTGCTATATCCAGCAATACCACTCAAAGTGCTACAAAAAAGAATCAGTTCTACCTGTCAAAAGCGGGCGCATTGGCTTCAAATCCCCTTGACATACGAACACGATGGGATCCCACCTAAGGCAAGAAAAAGATTTAATCATTACCCAAGCCACTATCAAGACAAAAGAAATATCACCACTTGCAACCAAAGTGGATTCATTTAGTGAACACAGTAAAGAAAGGCCTGGCCTTCGCTCATGATAATTTGTTTAGAGATCTAGGGGTCCCCTACAACAAGCAGTCTCATACTTGTAATCCCAGCACTCATTTTTATACTGACTGAAACAAAAAGCAACTTGTAGAAATTTGGATTTAAAAAGTAGCATCAGAGCTCGGCTTAGTATTATTTGTTGTGTGAATCAACTAAATCTAGCATATCAGCAGAGAAGTTTTTTCTAAGTTTTATAGTTTATAAGACCTAACAAAGATAGAAAGAAAAAAAATGTATAGTGAAGCAGCCAACATGCAAAATCAAAATCTCCTTTTATTTCCATGACATAAAAGTACTAGGAAACTGGGCATGGTGGTATACCTTTAATTCCAGCTCTTAGGATCCAGAGATAGGAAGAATGCTATCAAATTCAAGACTAAATTGGTCTACATACCCTAAAACTCTGTTTTGAAAAAAATAACAAACACACATCTTTGATCGTAGCACTTGAGAAGCAGAGGCAGGTGGGTCTCTGTGAGTTCCAGGATAACCAGGGCTATGTAGAGGCCCTGTCTCAAAACAAACAAAAAACTAATGATAATAATAAAACTAAAACAACAACAAAAGTAACGATGCTTTACTTAATAAATCTTGAGTGATTATTAATCATTAGATAGATGGTGTGTTTCAGTAGATATGTAATGTCTTCTGGAGTAAAGATTTCCAGTCATTAAAGATTTCACACATTAGTAAAATGTGTCAGAGACTGATGCAGTGATCTGTTATGTATTCTAAATGCTAATTAACTGCCCCCAGAGGCCTGCTTCCTGTCTGTTACTTTGCTTGCTAACGGACTGGTTTTAATAAAATGTTGAGGCCTGAGATTGGGCAGGGAGGTAGGTAGGGAGGGCTAAGGTACACAGGCTTGAGGAGCAGAGAGGATGATGGGAAGAAGCTAGGGAGGAGGAAAGAAAACACATGGGTTAGATGGAAGAATCATATCTCCATGTGGCTTGGAACATTAGCATAGTGTTGAGAATAATAGCCCATGGGGACTGTATGTATATATATTGGAGTTTTATTTGGGGAACAGAATTATAAACTAGCTTAGTTGGGCCAAGATTGCACAATCCAGGATAAGGCTTGTTAAAATCCATCAGGTGTTTATGTGATTATTTATAATGGCGGATTAAGGATTAACACTGCCGACCTATAAACTATAAGATAAATACTGGAAATAATTTAATTAATATCTTTTTTCTACAAACTTTTAGCTTCCTAAAGTAATTTTTATCATTATCATGTGTATGCATATATGATGAGGATGGAAGGAGGGGGGCAGGGCAAATGTCACAGTCCATGGAAGTCAGAGGACAACTCTGTGAAGCTGGTTTTCCCTTTCTACCTTTATGTAACTACCAGGGATTGGACGTGGGTCTTCAGACATGAGCAGCAAGCATTGTTACTTGCTGAGTCATCTTGCTGGACCAATGTATCATTACTTTTATTCTTTAAGTTTTAACTCATCAAACTGTTTAATAGTTCAGAACTAAGGTCTAGAAAATTTAGAATAATATTGGTTCTTTTCCTAATATAGAATCTCAGTGGAAATTTTTCTAAGACTAATATAGATTATAATCTGATTTTATTGTTTCTTAAACTTTTAATTTTGCTGGGTACCATTTAAATGAAAGTGCAAGCATTCACTCGTCTGTACATTTTTATTATTCTGATAAACTGAAGGACTTTTATTTTAACTATGTGTTTGTGTCTGTGCACAGATATGTTCACACGAGTATAGGTGCTCACAGAGGCAAAGATGTCTGATCTCCTGGAGATGGAGTTATGGGAGGTCTTGAGCCACGGGTCAGAGGTGGTTGGGGCTGAACTCAGGTTCCCTGGAAGAGCAGTGTACATGCTTTTAGCTGTGGAGCCATATCTCCAGTCCTAACAAGTGCTTTTAATAAAATCTAATAATGTTTAAATAACCACTTTCTCTGCCGTTTAAAAACAAATCTTAGCTTTTACACAAGCACAGCGGTTTGTGCCTGTCAATCAAGCTACTTCAGAGCCCTGAGCTGAAGTTCTGCCTTAACCACCCAGGCACCGGGGGTTAAGAGGTAACCCTGCTTCAGAAAAGCAAACTCTGCTGAAGAGAAAAAAGCCCCAATGAAATCAAACAAAACTTGTTTTTTTTTCCATTCTGATTGTTTTACAAAGGCATTTTTATATGTGCATGTGAGTGACAGCATGTATGTATGTATGTACCTCAAGAAGACAGCATCATATCCCCAGAAACTGGAGTTACAGGCAAAGCCACCATGTCGATGTTGGGAACCCAATTTGAGTCCTCTACAAAAACAGCAAGTGCCCTTAAGCTCTGAGAGATCTCTCCAGCCTCAGCATTCTACATGTTTAAATGAAGGGCATCTTTATGAAGGCAAACAGAAAAGTTTATTGTTGGCAGAAGTTGGGAGACAATAAGAACTTTGTGATAAGCATCTGATTATCAAATGCTACAAATTGTGAGATTTATCAAATCAAAGGGAGTACTTTTTTAAATTCTAAAATTTATATATACTTTCTAGTCCTTAGATAAGTTCATATATTTATTTATGATTTGGTAGATAAGTTAATCATGTATAAAACAAACTAGAAAAACAAACTGAGAAACAATGATTCTTACAAAGAACTCTTTAATGTGTCCTATTTCTTAAATGTCAATATACTTAGTGCATAGTTAAGTAATGTTTAAGGTACCAATGACATGACTGCAGTGTCGTACATGCTGTGAATGACAAAAGGAAAAAGGAAAAGAAAAAAAGATCATGCTACCCCCACTAGGAAATACTTACTAATAGCAATTTTTGATGGAAGAGATTGAGTGCTTTCATACATACTGTTTACTTATTTCAAACTTAAATTTATATCCTGTTTAAGTTCATAGATATGTAACTAATTAAAAAAAAAGGTTCAGATGAAATATTTACATTTCCTGACCAAAATTTCTACTTTTCCAACCAGCCTACTACTACAACATCCACTTGTCTTTTTCTCTATTATGGAAAGGACTCCCTCAGTTAACCTCCAAACACATTAAAGACCAAACCAAACCAAACCATTCCTTCCTAGAGCTGGAGTGGCAGCTCAGTGGTCTAGAGCCCTTATTGCTCTTCCACAGCACCTGAGTTCAACTAGCACCCATACCTGGTAGCTCACAAACGCCTGTAGCTTAGTCTCAGAGAGGGGGTCCTGGATACAAGTGATGTGTGCATGTGCATATGTCCTTCTCCCTCTCCCCAAATACAAAGAAGGAAGTCATTCCTTCCTACAGACACAGATTTCCCAGGCCAGTCTCACTGCCACATAACCATAATAACAGCACATTTTCAGATTAAAAATGTTGTGCAGGGGCTGGAGAGATGGCTCAGCAGTTAAGAGCGCTGGCTGTTCTTCCAAAGGACCTGGGTTCAAATCCCAGAACCCACATGGCCGTTCACAGCTGTCTGTAATTGCTGGGCATCGTGGCGCACGCCTTTAATTCCAGCACTTGGGAGGCAGAGGCAGGTAGATCTCTGAGTTCAAGGCTAGCCTGGTCTACAAAGTGAGTCCAGGACAGCCAAGGATATACAGAGAAACCCTGTCTCAAAAAAAGAAAGTGGTAAGGGAGAAAACAAGATGGGAAATATCTTCCTAACATGGGTTATATTTCTTTTTTCACACACACACACAAAACAGGTCTGAAAAAACCTAACAGAGCTTTATTTGTAAACATTTCTGAGGCTTCTGCATCAACGTTTTCCAGTAGTCTTTCCTGCTAATATATGAACAAAGTGACTTGTTAAATAGGGCAAAGAGGAGAGCTGCTATATCATTGCATAGTCAGACAAGGAAACAATACAAACAAAATAAGCTCTACTATGCTTGTTCAATTCCACAGTTCAACTGACAGTGAATTGATTGTAAACCCAATGCTCAGGAGGTAGAGACAGGACTGCAAGCTCTAGTTGGCAAACCACTACAAACATATGAACAATCTATATTCCTAAAATAAATTCTATTCCTGAGAATACATGAAACATGTGACAACCATTTACAACCCTTAAAGCAAGAGTCCTAGTTTGGCTCCATTGAACAGTTAATCCTTCGCATAGTGTTTTCATTTCAGAAAATCAATTATCTATTTTTATACTTTTTTAAAAATAAATCATGCTGGTTGTGGTGGCATACACCTTTAATCCCAGTTCTCAGGAGGCAGAGGCAGGCAGATCTCTGTGAGTCTGAGGCCAGCCTGGTCTACAGAGTGAGTTCCAGGACAGCCAGGGCTACACAGAAAGACTTTGTCTCAAAACAAAAAAGAAAGAAAGAAAAGAAAAAGAAAAAAAAAATCACGTTTTCATTCCTTAGGACAGCCACGGCTACACAGAGAGACTTTGTCTCGAAAAACCAAAAAAAAAAAAAAACAAAAAAACAAAAGAAAGAAAGAAAGAAAAGAAAAAAAATATCACATATTTTCATTCCTTTATTACCAGTCTTTTAGAACAGTGGAAGAAATGTTTTCGCACAAAATATATTCATAAAAAGATTCCATTGTCAGGAAGCCGAGGCAGGATAATTGTCATGTGTTCAAGGCCAGCCTGTGCTACACAGTGAGTGCCCTATCAGCCAAGTCTACATTGCAAGAACTTTTCTCAAAACAAAAGCAAAGACCAATCTATTTTTATTCAAAGGAAAGTTGATTTTACAGAGTTCTAAACTATGTATCTGTGAAAAACAGATTCAGACATCCCTCCAACCAGTCAACCTCAGAACAGCTAGGTAATAATTTAGGAGAATTCTAAATTAATATTATTTTTTTGGTTTTTCAAGACATGGTTTCTCTGTGTAGCCCTGGCTGTCCTGGACTCACTTTGTAGACCAGGGTAGCCTTGAACTCACAGAGATCCACCTGTCTCTGCCTCCCAAGTGCTGGGATTAGAGATGTGTGCTACCACACCTAACAATTAACAGAGAGCTGTGAACTGCCAGGTGGGTGCTAGGATTTGAACCCGGGTCCTTTAGAAGAGCAGCCAGTGCTCTTAACCGCTGAGTCATCTCTCCAGTCCTAGGAGAATTCTTAAGACTATCTTAGTGACTCAAAATTTACTATCTCCATGAAGACATGCTGGTTTACAAAGCCACAGTTTTCAGCCCATTACCAGAGAGCAGTAGCCAACAGGGTCCCCTGTGAAGCGGAGAAGGGAGGAAGAAAGTCCAATCCCAGAGGCCCCTTTAACGTAGCTACACAGGGCTCAGCTTTATTAAACAATCAGACACTATGACTGTGAACTTCAGGAGAAAAGAACAGAGAAGCAGAACAATGCAGGGCCTGTAAACCAAGCACCGGGACCTCTTACTTCAGTCTGTCCCCAAACAAAAGCATTCACTTTGGATCAAGCTGCTCTTAAAGCAAACACTCCACAACTAGTCATCAAAGACCACAAAAGGCTAGGAAAGTGAGGCGGGGCTGGCATTCTTTTCTAGAGTTAGGAAGCTGCCCTATGCCTAAAATAAAAAGTCTACACTCGGCTGGATGTGTGATGGCACACATTTAAAATCAATACCCAGGAGGCAGAGTAGGTGGATATCTGAGTTCAAGACCAACTTGGTCTACTACATACAGAGGCCTAAGTCACCCAGAACTACACAGGGAGACCCTGCTTCAAAATCAAAAAAGTTACCACCCTCAAAAAAAAAAAAAAAAAAAAAAAAAAGGGCTGGAGAGATGGCTCAGCGGTTAAGAGCACTGGCTGCTCTTCCAGAGGTCATGAGTTCAATTCCCAGCAACCACATGGTGGCTCACAACCATCCGTAATGAAATCTGGTGCCCTCTTCTGGCCTGCAGATACACCTGCAGACAGAACACTGTATACAAAATAAATAAATCTTAAAAAAAAAAAATATTTAAAAAAAAGAAAAAAAAAAAAAAAACAAAAACCCACACCAGCCAGACCAGTCTTGACAAGAACGAAGACTTTTAGCAAAGCAGAAGAACAAGTATTCACTGTTAGTCCTTGGCCTACCTTAAGTGAACTGTAACCCTGAAAAAACTCAAAGGCCTCCAGTTTCTCTCCACCATGACCCCACCTGGAATGTAGTGAAGACTTGGTGGCAAAGTAAAGGGGAAGCAAGACTTCTTGTTCTGCATTGTTTCTCAATGCCAAGACACAATTACTCACACCAGAGGCCTACAATGAAGATGGCATTTTAAAGGCCTAAACACTTCTCAACACAATTAATGTAAGATTTTACTTCTGGGAATAATTTAATATCATAACCTTATATTATTAAAACATTTTCTAAAGATGAGACAATTATATTTTTAAAAATTATTAGGAATATCCTGTAGAGGATAGGACATCACAGAATACAAAGCAAAGTCTGGTCACAGGCACGTCACTGAAACAGCAATGGCCAACCATGACCTGCTGCTATGTGTCAGGAAGTGTTGTAGGTGGTTGTCATTCAGTCCTCATATCAACCCCATGAAGGAGACAGTATTATCGTCATTCTCATTTTACAGATGAGGAGACTGAGTCTGAAAGAAGAATTCAATCATGTGCCCAAGATCATCTAGCTAGCAATGTAGCAATGGTAGAGTAAGGGTGTAAATAAGTTCAAACAGAGCTTTTTTTTTTTTTAAGCTACCAAATTCTTCTGCTTTAAGAGACTAAGTCATTCTACACTAAAATAATGAGAAAATAATAATGAAAACACTTCTTTAAAAAATCCTTGAAATTTAAAAAATTAAAAAGGCTCCTGAGTTGGTACAACTATGTTATATGGTTTGAAAGTGGTCTGTCCCTTAAGTCTTCAAGCTTTGAAGTTTAGTGCTCAGGGTGGCAGTGGTGGTAATAATGTGGATTAAGGAGGGTCTCGGGGGAGTCTTTAGATTCCTGGGGAAGATACCCTGGTGAGGGAATGCTAGTTTCCTGTTGTGTGTTCTTACAGGAGCTGGTAGTTAGAGAAGCCTGAGCCAAATATCTGACTCTTTCTTTGGCTTCCTGTGTTAAGATGTGCTCTCTTTCTTCCATATATACCCATGATAATGTCATCAAGTGTTACACTGCTTTACCCATTGCCAAACCAATGGGCCTGTCCAATCTTGACTTACAATCTCTGAAATTATGAGCCAAAAATAAACAAACTTTTTTTTCTTTATAAACTTGACCTAACTACAGTAAGCCACTGTAATAATATAAAAAAAAGTGCTAACACAGAAGGGAAAAGGTCCAAGATAAGATGTTCCTCAGATCCTCCCTTGTGAGTCTAGCTAGTATTACACATAATGGAATAACTGGTAAAGCTGAAGAACTATGTTGAAAATTTGGACAATATGGAAGGAAAAACAACAACAAACCAACTGGACATCAGGCACATACTTGCAACCCTGGTTGCTCCCAGAACAATGGAACAGATCCTCGAATTTGTATGAAGGAGGAAACACGGTTATTTAGGTATATAACCTACAAAAAATTTCAAAGAAAAAGATCTGTTAATTTTGTGTCAGAAAAGCCGCAAGCAAATCTGCTGCACAGGAGCTGTATCTGATGAGCATTTATATACAAACTGTCTTGATCAAAGCAATGAAAAACAGGGTACTAAGTTTCTTCAGTTAATGATACTATTAAATAAGAAAACAATAAAATGTAAGAATCACTAATTTAGAACAGAAACTCTTGTTTAATCTCAGTGTTACAGACATATATCCTTATATTTCTTTTAATTTGTTCCTTAGCTTTTTATATTTTTCAAAACCTAATTTAAAGATCTGAGTTGGGCTGCATTATAGACTGAAATTTTACAATTACATAGTTCCACAGCCAATTGCCATAACTTTAAAAATTTAGAGAGTACATATCTATCCTTAAAAGTTGGGCTTATTTTCACATAAAATGTTTTTATGAAGCCATCTTGCTCTAAAATTGAAGATTTAAAAATTCATTGTCAAATGTATAGCACTGACTGTGAAACATTGCTTAATTAGTATTATATACCTGTGTAAGTTTGTTTTAGGGAAGTCTTTATTAAGGCCAATAAGTAGGCAAGAACATTAACATTGTACATGCAAAAACATATTTGGCAAACTACACGTAAAATTATTACATAGTATTTCCTGTCCCCCTCACTAGTCTATTATTCTAGTATTTCCTATGTTTCTCTTAGAACATGTGGTAAGAAATATAAAACACTATGTTACCTGTTCTGTTTCTACAAAATTGGCAACATGACCATCATCATTTGTTCCTCGGACATTAAACCTTGTCCCAGCTCGTTCACAACTTAGTCTTGAAATAAGGCAAGCCTTTGCCTGTTTATGAGCGGCATAAATTGTTCTAATTTCGACTCCTCCACACATGAGGCGTAATAACCAGTCATCACAATTCACACCATAGTGCTTGAGATGCAAATGCAAAGACTGATTCCTAAGGTAAAAAGAAACAACTGGATTAGGTTACTAAGTACAAAAACAACACAGAATAAATTTTAAAACATTAATGTAATATTATTAAAAGGCTCCCCAAGTAAAGAATTCGTTTACATTTGCTATGCTAAAGACAAGGCTATAAAATGAATTGCAGATGCTTAATCAGGTGATCTAGTATACTAAAAACTTGTGGTTTTAGTATTGGTAAAACATTTCTAGTCTATAGAGTACAGCATTCGCATAACCTAACATGTTCCAAAAATGGTTATACAAACACATTCTACTTTAAAGAGACTTATATATAAGACTTTTGTAAGGCTGTATTTTAATTAAGTTTAAATAGCCAGTATAGCTAGTAGCTGTCATGCCACACAAAGTGAGGAATAGTGGTTTGGGTTTGTTTGTTTGTTTTCAGTTTTGGTCATGGATCCAGGGCCTCACTCATGCTGTGGTAAGTGCTCTGTCTCCGAGCACACCCATAGGCCCATCTCAACATTTATAGTACGGTAGGTATCAGATAAGGCCTGGTTTACAAACTTGAAGGGAAAATGTTTTATTCAAGCAAAGACACAGCCCAACGATCAAAAAACAAAAGATAAAACTATTTAGAGTGGCAATGACTAAAGCTGCGCAGGGCCATGAGCCCTACAAGTTAGTCTTCTCGCCCTGCTCACTACTCTTCAGTGCTCTGTCTCTATTGGAACTTAGTCCTCCTCAGAACACATATGGAAGACTGTGGATTCTTCTAGGAACCCTACTGAAAAAGATGCCATTCAGCAAATGGCTCCAACAATTCAAAGTTACTTTTCTATATTACTGTAAGCTCTCAGATTTAAGATGTTGACCCATTCCAAATGGACTTTAGTGTTCTACAGTATTCTCGTGTTACAGAAATGTCATCATAGCTTCTTGAGCACCCAGGATCCTTAACAGTAACAAGAAGCAAAGCTGTAAAGAGGATGAGCCCTCTATTCCCTGCCTTCAGGGACAGGCTGCTGGAGAGCCACTAGGTGTGGGCATGCACCCTTCTAGTAGAGCAGCTACCATCCGAACCCTTCCTGTCTATTTACAAAGCAAAGTGGAATGTGACTGAGTGATGAGAACACTACTAGGACAATGTGAAGTCAGATGGCCATTACTTATCAGCTAACACCATGACTTATGCTCTCATGCTGCACTGTTCTTCACACTGATCTGAGGCAAACCTCAATAGACTATGACCCAATATGTGCACAGTTCACAGCCGAGGACCATGTCATGGTGCAGCCAAGTGATGCACTTGTCCTCGTTTAAAGGGAGCCTGGATCTGCGGCATCACCTCAGGTGGCTTCTCTTTGCTCTGCTGTTAGTTTTCATTTCCCTTTGCTGTCGCTGCATTGCTGTTTCATCCTATTTACATTTATGTCAAGTCTTGAGTAATAGCAGCTTAACATAAAAACCATACAGTTTTTGTAAGAACTATTTGCAGTCTGGCTACAAAGTTTACTGTATTATTAAAAAGAAAAAGAAAAGACAAAGCTACAAGGATGTGAATTCTAAAAACTTTCATTTTCTATGCAAAATTAAACTCAAGTATTTCAATCTTTAGCAAAACGCAAGTTCAACCTATCAACCACTGGACAAACCCCCTTATGCTGTGACCTAAACATATCCTGATCTCCACCTTTAATCTAAAAAAAGAAGAAGAAGAAAATAATTACTTCTACTAGTTAAACTTTGCAAGTTCATTGCACTTGCTCGGATTTCTAATGTGATAGAAAGTTTTCTTTGTCCATCTGAGACTGGGGATAGGAGTAAATGGGGACAGAGGTATGGAGAGCTGGCAAAGCACAGCTGGACTCTAACCATTTACTTCAAGGGCTTCAGTATTTTCCACTGGAAAGACACACAGGGTTGGCGAAGGCTTCACTCTGGAAAGTCTATTTCTGCATACATGAGGAATGTGTACGTATGCAGAAATATGCTGAGTTGGGAGGGCTTTATGTCCTCTCATCTACTCTGTCATTCCATCTTGTCTTTTCCATCTCTTTGTCTCCTTTGCCAAGTCCACAACAGGCAGTTCTCCACAGCCTTTGTGTATTCTGCCCTGTCTGTTCCCCCCTCTCTCCTATAAGCCAAGACTCTTCCACATAAGCTACAAGATATAACTAGAGGTTTGTCTTCTCTCCAAAAGCTGTCCTTAACTTGGAGCCCTCTAGTAGCCGGGGCAAATGTGTCAAACCTGAATGTACAATTCAAGAAGTCTAAGTGATGATGAAAATGAGAGACAGGATAAGATTCAGAAGGCAAATGCCTTGAATATCAAGAGCAGTGTCTTTGGGGCTTTAGCCTTACCATGGATATTAATATGGCAAAATATAATTTCTGCATGCATTAAAGAGAAGTCACTATTGATGCTGGTTATAGACAACAGAAGCATCGTAACTAGAAGCACTGAAATCCAGTCTGCTCCAATAAAACCACACAAGTTTTAGCCTGATGTGCTCTGCTCAACATTTGTGCTTGCCTATAACACAGCACATTTGAAGCATTGTGTGTGTGTAACATGCCGTGGAGACCCACTCAAGGTTTAGTTACTGCAGTGCCAGACTGTGTCCCAGGGCACTATCTCTTCAGAGCTTGCTACTCTCGCACCAACATCATCTACTCAGACTACAGGAGTGCTCAGCTGCCTACTATGCACAAAGTGTGTTCAATTCCCAGCACCAAAAAAGAAAGTCAGCTACTTACAGTCTTCACATTGAAATTAGGGGAATGTTGCTTAGAATGCTGATAATGTCAGAGACAAGATCTCAGAACCAAGACTAGTAAATGAGCGACATACTACACTACAAATAGAATAAACAATGCTAAAATTCAAGCATATTTCAGTCTACTTCAGGAGGAGCAACTGATTGGCTTCACACCATGCCAACTCCATCAAGGTGCCTGCCATGCCCTGCTATGGGCTCAGGGAAGGAAATGAGTGGACATTCCGTCAATCATGTCCGTCCTTTCCCTCCAGAAACATCCATGCTGAGCACACTGTGCCCGAATCTCCAAGCTCTCACACAGTACAGAAGTACAAAGAAAGAAAGATAACAGACTCACCAGAAAAATCTGTTGTCAGTTGTGTGCTCTTGCATGGTGCGGTGTGCGTTCAGACTCAGATCTAAGCTCACTCCAGATGCAGACCATGCAAAATAAAAGTTTCCTGAGTTCAAGACTTTTCGTACTTCTGAAATGCGATCCTCATCTGAAGCATCAACTCGAAGAGATATAAACTCAGTGGAGGTAACTCGGAAAACTTCAGATTCTTGAATTTTCCCAACAGACATACATCCAGTGACTAGGACCAGATACTGCAACATGGCATCGCCTGCAAAACCAAAGACATTACTGGAGAGAACACATTTTTTTTTTTTTTTTTTTTTGGTTTTTCAAGACAGGGTTTCTCTGTGTAGCCCTGGCTGTCCTGGACTCAATTTGTAGACCAGGCTGGCCTCGAACTCGCAAAGATCCGCCTGCCTCTGCCTCCCAAGTGCTGGGATTAAAGGCGTGCGCCACCACTGCCCGGCGAGAGAACACATTTTTAAGGTATATAGTTTCTTCTGACTTCTTCCTGTGTTTCCAGCTTTAAAATCTTAAATTGTAATTTTTTTGTTTTTTGAGACAGTCTTAGTATGATACATAAGATGGCCTGGAACTTCCAATCCTCTGGCCTCAGCCTACTAAATGCAGAGATTAGAGGTGCGTACCACCATGTCTGGCCATTCTAATCATTTCAAGCTTATCATAATTATGTTTAGATTTACAACTAGAGGTATTTTTTTCAGGGAAAAAAATTCTTGTTAAAAACATTCAATATGCCAAGCACTAAGACATTAATAAAATAATGTCACATTTACAAAGTTATTTCTTTTTTTTTTAAGATTTATTTATTATGTATACAGTGTTCTGTCTGCAGGTATATCTGCAGGCTAGAAGAGGGCACCAGATTTCATTATGGATGGTTGTGAGCCACCATGTGGTTGTTGGGAATTGAACTCATGACCTCTGGAAGAGCAGCCAGTGCTCTTAACCGCTGAGCCATCTCTCCAGCCCGACAAAGTTATTTCTACAGTTAATCTGACGCTACAAAATTTATCAAACAAAAATGTTGCCTTCAACTGGGTGCAGTGGCGCATGCCTTTAATCCCAGCACTTAGGAGGCAGAGGCAGGTGGATCTCTGTGAGTTCAAGACCAGCCTGGTCTACAAAGTGAGTCAAGGACAGCCAGGGCTGTTATACAGAGAAACCCTGTTTTAGAAAATTAAAAAAAAATGTTGCCTTCACTACCTTCCCAATGGACAGGAAGCTCAGATAAGACAATGATTGTCCAAGTTCTTTGTAAATGGTTAAGTTTAAAATGGCATATTAAATCTGTGAACTGAAAATGACAGTACATGGGAACAAGGACTTGGTGACAACTTATAAAGCAGTCTGGCTCATGAAAACTCTCACAGACTTTGTGTGGTTTCATTTTGTTTCTTTTCTGTAGCAAAGGGATATTAGGGTTTACTCTGTGGCCTAACCCCTCACCCGTGAACCCCAGGATTTTTTAATTTTTCATGTAATTGCAACAAAAATCTTATGAAGTTAAGAGTCAGTAACACAGACAGTGGTGCAGGCACAGTTGGCCTGGACCATGACTGCAAGTAAACAGACTAAAGTGAGGACAGTGCCATGACCAACCTGCAGCGAGTCCCTTACGAGAGGGGACTAGACCATTTATCTCATGATGAGTAAGACAGTAACAGTAAAGAACCCAGCACAGTCTTTGCATACGATAGACTAAATGACAACTCCCCATTTTATAGGCCAGTGCTGCTCACAGCAGAAGCCCGTCAACTCTGGGAAGCACACAGTAAGAAAAGAGCCTGGATCATAGTAAAATCTACTAGAGAACCACATCTACTCTTTAGCTGACCTTTGTAAATTTTATACTTAGACCTTCAAGGAAGAAAAAACCACATGTTGTGCATGTATGATAATGAAAGCTTACTTTCCCACACAGACCAGGCCCAGGCTCTAGACCACTTTGGGGCATAACTTTATAGACAAACTGCTAATCATAAAAGTTACCTGAAGACCATGGTAACATTAAGCCAGGGCTGGAGAGATGGCTCAGTGGTTAAGAGTGCTGCTCTTCCAGACGACTCAAGTTCGATTCCCAGCACCCACATGGTAGCTTACAACTAGCTGCCTGAACTCTAGTCCTAGGGAATCTGACACTCTGTTCTTGCCTCAGCAGGCTACATGCATATCTATTACAGACATACATAACACATATCAAACACTCACACACATGAAAATAAGTGATTTTAAAGAAAAAAAAAGAACATTAACTAGCAGACATTTCTGAATCTAAAACAGATGTTTTTCCCACAATATACTAGGAGAGTCAGTGTGTTTCCTATACAGAAAGTTATTCCTTAATACACTGAGAAGAAGAAAAAAAGGTAATGCTGTTGTTTTCTGCTAATGTTTCAACAAGACACTGTCCTTTGATCTTAAAAATGTTGCATGTCTTTCTAGGAAAGAAACAAATAAGATTAGCCTAATTATTTTTATTGTATTTGTAGGAGTGTTTTGTTTTGTTTTTGCATGTATCTATGAGCACCATACGTAACCCTGAGTTATGTATGGCTGTGTTATATATGGTTGTGTATATGGTTATATATGTGGGTACTGGGAAGCAAACCTGGGTCCTCTGCGAGAGCAGCAAGTATTCTTACCACTAAATCAGGCAACTACTGGGGAAGGCACAGTCGGTTCTCTTTAGTGGTATGATCTCTGCTGTACTGACCACACTTCAGGTTAGAACCCACACCCAAGAGTGCTTGACCAACACGAACTGAACTTCAGAGGTTTGGGGTGGGGGGGGAGGAAAGAAGAGAGGAGGGAGGGACACAGAGAGAGAAAGACAGACAGAAGTTGGTTGGATGAGGATGTGGGGTAGATCTGGGTGGAACTGGGAGGGGTGTGAATATAATCAAAGTACATACATGAAATTCTCATAGTTAATAAAAGTATTATTCAAAAGACAACCACCACCTACACCAAAATAATAGGAAATAACAACCTTTGGTCATTAATATCCATCAACATCAATGGACTCAACTCCCCAATAAAAAGACACAGGCTCACAGATTGGGTCCGTAAAGATTAGCCTAATGAATGTTTAAAAGTTATACAATACTTAAAGCTCAACTACTGAGTCTGAAATAATATACATGTAGTCTCTTTAATCTTCAGGATTATAAAAAAAAGAAATGAAGAAGTAGATGAATAACAGACTTACCAAGATTTAATAGTAAAACTCCCAAAAGTCCATATGCATCCAGTACTTTGGTGTATGTACCTTTAATTGCCTCCTTTTCTGCAGATGCTGTTAAAAACAATAATTGAAAATATCAGAATCTATTTAGTTATAAAGCCAGAATTTGAAACAAAAACTTCAAAATATTCTTTTATTTATTTCTCTTTTCTCTCTCTTTTAAGACCAGTATCGCTTGGTTTTCTCCTATGTCCCTGGGCTATCTAGTCTCTGGGTCTTGATCACCCAAGCAGTGTTAGGTATGAATTATATCTTATGGAATGGGCTTTAAGTCAAATCAGTTATTGGTTGGTTGCTCCCACAAGCTTTGTGCCAACATTACCCTAGCATATCTTGCAGGAAGGACATGATTGTGAATAAAGGGTTTGTGGCTGGCTTAGTGTTTACAATACTCTTGATAATGTGCAGAATACCCTTCTGTATTGAAGATGCTGAAACATAGGGATGAAAGCTCTGTGTAGATACCCACTCAACACCTCCTCAATACAGGTGCTGTTTTCAGCAATGGGGCCTTAACGCTAGTGTATTACATTAGGTATTTCCTCCATCTAGTATTATAACATTCGTGCTGGAGTTAAATAATTCCATCCATCTAATTAATACATCTCTCACTGATGACCTGTCTTATTCACCCTTTTATCCTTAACAGTTAGAATAGTGCCTGACAGATCTCTGTGAGTTCTAGCTCAGCCTGGTCTACAGAGTGAGTCCAGGACAGTCAGGACTACACAGAGAAACCCTTTCTCAAACAAACAAACAAACAAACAAACAAAGGCTTGTATTTAATTACTATATTTTATAATAGTAGAATCAGCGTTAACTGTATGTTGTTGTTCAAGATACAAATAACAAATATTCTTACTCTAAAAAAAAAAAAAATAGTGCCTGAACACAGAAACTGAATAAACAGGTACAATGCTGCAAGCCACTGCTTGACCACAAAATTTAGCACAGCAGTGGGCAGTCTTTACTGTCCTTTCTGTTACTTCCTTCACTATAAGCTGATGCTAACTTGTTAATGAGTACAATTCAGACAATAATTTCCCCAGAGCAGACTACTACAGTTAGTCTACTGAAAGAAAAATCAAAACAACAAAACTATCCCAGAAGTTTAAAGGAAAACCCTTCCTTGCACTTAGCAGATGCACATTTAAGATGTAACAAAGAAACAAAGAAAAACAAACCACATCTAAAGTATTCCAAAGAATTTCAAGTAATACATTCTGAAGTGTGAAATTCAGAAGACAATCCATCCAGGTCTCTGTCCTACCCTCTGCCCTGCTTTTCCTATTCTACCTCTCCCCCAGCCGCTGTCTGGAATGCTAGATCGCACTGTTTTCCTTCTCCACATCATCACACTTACTCTCCCTCTCCTCTGTCCACACTGCAGGGCCCTTGTATGCTGCCCGAAGACCTCCCAGTTTACACAAGTCTTTGGACAAGACTCTTCTTGGCTACATTTTACCTTATACTCCTTGCCACACCGATTACAGACTCTTCTTTTATGTTAAAGCTTTTCTTCAGTGTTCCACAAAGCACCCCACTTCCCCATCTGTTTCTCTGCAGACTGTCTATGTACTCAAGCTTCTTCCTTGTAATCTCACTTTCTCCATCTGGTGAGTCGCGCTCAGCTAGCTGGCAGCACTGGTTAAGGCTAAATGACTCAACTAGTAACACTCTCCGAAGTGTTCCTAATCAGGTATGGGCCTTTCTCTAACCAGTATGAAACAGGTCGGGAAGAATTTTTGCATGCCACTAAAACAACAGGGGGTTGGATCTTATTTCAGTTCCTAGATGACCTAGTACTACAATGTTCCATGTGTTTACAGAAGTTACATCTAGTGTTCAATACAAATATAAAATTTTACAGCATAAATTGAATTGTTTTCTAAAGGAAACCAGATTTGCCTTCCTTAGACACTACACTTCCTCATTCAGAGTACCATGGGTGGGACTGGGGGTTGATCTCAGTGACAGAGAACTTAACACTTGGAAAGAGAGACACTTTTTTAAAAAGTTATTTATACTACATACACAAAGCAGATGTTCAAAATACTTGTTCTATTTCTCATGGCAGAAGATTTCCAGGTCAGATAGCTCTACAGAGTTCCACAGGCTATATGCTGTGTGAACTTAAAATATCACTCCTGACATAGTAATGCAGGAATTACGAATGTATTAGTGTCAGCAGCAATCATCATTTGGTTCAATGACAGCAGCCAGCAAGTTAAAAGAAAACGTAATTTAATATTAAGTGATTCCCTTCCCATATGAATAGTCCCTCAGTAACTTAAATTATTCTGAAATAAAAATTTTCTCCTAATAAGTATTTTCTCCTCAACTGCACAACAAACAAATAAATACTACGTGGTGTGTCTCAGGCTCAGTGGCCGCCCTTCCATTACACTGTCATCCAGCTCAGATGTGCAAGTAAGTGCCAAGCTGTTTAACTATTTGTACCTTAGAGTTATCTTCTGAGAGTACATAAATACGCGCACGCACGCACGCACGCGCGCACACACACACAGACACACATTTAGACTAGAGAAAAGTAGACAAGATTGCATTTTTCCTGCCAAGAGTTTTTGTTTTACTTTTAAGTTATTGCCATCAATTTAAAAATGGCATTGCACCTAAAGTACTTGTTTATTACCTCTGTGATTACTATGGCAGTAGCACTAGGCTAGGTGTTTGTGTGTATTATCCAGTTTTCACAGTAACCCGAGGACAAAGCTACAGTTTCCATTTGGCAGCTGAGGAAGCTGGCTTAGGTTGTAAGGAGCCAGCATTGGAGAGAATAGACCTCTGCTGGGTGTGGTGACTCATACTTTGATCCCAACCCTGGGAGGCAGAGGCAGATCAACCTGGTTTCCATAGAGTCCTAGGCTAGTCCCAGGGCTACATTGTGAGACCCTGAAAGAACTACCTACTTCCTGCCCTTGTACTTAGAATGGGTTCCATTGTTATATGTTCAGTGGTATTGAAAAATGTAGAATACAAGCAACAAAGTAAACAATTATGTTATTTCTCCCTGAATATACTTTTAGACTAGAAGTTCCACAAGGAAAGGGGTATTTTTATAGTCTCAAAGTCCACAAAATAATCATAAAGGAAGGTAAAAGCCTGCAAGACACCTTGGCAGACCATTACTAGTTAGCAAAGTGAACACAGACAATAATTAGACAGTTTAAAATCACCACTGACTGGACAAAACCCAGTACCACTTCTGTAATAGCCCTGCCGAAGGCGAAGCACCACACAGCTAGGAGGGATATCCTATCAAACAACTCTCCTGCTCACCATCTTCATGGTGCTTTAGGTCCTACGTGTCAGATGCTATGGAGGTCTTCTAGAGTTGTAGAGATTAAGACCTGACTACTAAATAAACTGTACAAACCTGAAGAGGATCTTTTCGTCATCAGCTGGTACAGTTGTCAGGGTCTGAGCATTAGCAATGGCAGTGCCACTTACATTCTTATGCAGGAGAATGTCAGGGAAATACAGAGTAAAGTATCTTGGGGCAATAAGGTATCATGTCAGCAACCTACTCTCAAATAGTAAAAAAAAAGCAAAAACCTTTTTCTTAACTGAGCTCCAACTTCTTTGTATGTTTAAAATTGTTTAATTTTCTTAAATTTCAATAAATATCTCTAAATAAGAGAAATTATAAACTCTATTGTCCCTTTCTGGTGTATTTTTCAGAGACAGTCTAACTGTATTGCCCAGATTAGTCTTGATTGCATTGTCTTCCTGGTCAGCTACTGAGAACTGGGCTGAGCCAGATCGTTCATTGCTTTAAGTACGGAAAAAGGTATCCTTACTGTATAAGACCATGTACAATATCCCAACAGGTTATAGAAGAGTGATCATGGTCTGTCACACCTTCGTGACAATGCCATTTTAGAAAATAATGTAAGAATCTTCAACTAGGAAGAGACGATCTGAAGTAAGACCACTCACACCACAATAAGAACCTGTGTATGACCTTCAGATAAACACAGCACTTGGAAATACCATGCACAATTCCTCCCATCCTCCCTTCCTTCTCACTACCTCCTGGCCTACCAGGCTTCAGCCAAAATGAGCAATCTGCTGTCTGCTTGTCTTCAACCTCTTCTCTTCCTCTGTTCATAGTGTTCTCTCCATCTGGAATGGCCACTAGTCTTCCCCTATTTTCAAATAGTACCCATCCTTCAGTCTTTAAGCAAAATGTCACTTCCTGGAAGTAAATCCCTTTTTTAAATCCTGTATTTCAGTAACTAGTATACTAGTGCCAACCGAAGCCAGGTTTCATTGTGTCACACCTCAAGTGTGATACTTCCTCTTACCGGAGCATCACAGCTGCACTGGGTCCTCATTGCTCAGGAAAGTAAACCGAGAGCCTACAGCATACAAGGGTGTGCTTTGCTAACTTTAAAACAGCACATTTCACACAGAGCTTTTCCTTCCTAGGGAAGAATCCCAAAGTCCTCATCACAGAAGATCACATTTAACAGTCCTCTTAGTGAGTTCTAGAAAGTCTCAAGGGTGTGAGTGAGGGTAGGTGTAGGAAGGTAGGTATGGAGGATACAACGACTATTAAGTGACTGCCAACCATTGCTTAAATAGCAGAATTCATGAAGCAGCAGAGAGGAAACAAAGGGGAAAGAATGAATGGAAATCAAGGTTGGACAGAAAGGTGATACAGGAACACAGGTCACTTTCCTGCCCCAGCTCCTCTGCACTTTCACTGAGAGGAGTGAATTGTCTTTTGTACAGAAGTTTGTATTTTCCGGTGGCCATTAAACAAACAAAACTCTAGGAAAAACAAACCTCTTTCTCAAGTTACTGATTTCTAACCACAAGTGGGTATGAATGTCCAGGAATCCCACTGTGTTAGGAGTGATTCTGAGACAATCAAGATTTTCAGTAGTTCATCTAAGGTAACCCGGCCTGTGCCTCTAGTTCTAATGTTTAAAGCACTTCAGCAAAAGCAAATCTTGGGTTCCAAGGTATGACTGCCACCATGTACTAGGGATAAGCAGCAACTAAATCACACCAGGGCTTACTTAAAGGGAACAAGTCTTCTCCCCGGGCCACAGTGAGCTCTGTCATTCATCTGGGTCTAAACAGTTTTTAGGCTTCTAGCATGAAAATAATGGGTTTCTAAGCACATAGAGCCACCTTATGTATAAATTGAGCTCCCCTGTATTTCACTGCTTTTTACATCTGTATTTCAAATGTATCTTCACATCTCTAATACTAATAAATATCTGAAGGCTTTCGTACCTCCACTGTTGGAGAACACATCCTATCAATCAGGCCCTGGAACAGAGTTTAAATACGGTAAGCACAACAACCACTGTCGTCAGTGAAATACCCCCAGGCGCAGAGCAATAAGAACGCTAATTATACACTCAACAGTGTAGAACCACTGTCCCAGTTAGGGCATAATTAGGTTTAATAAATGGACAGAGAGCATCTCGGGGTGCACTCCTGCAGCCCCAGCCTTAAGAGACTGAGGCAGGAGGATCATGGAGAGTTCAAGACAAGAATTTTTTGTATCAGAAAAGCCACTGATAACAAAAACTCAGCTATCATCTAAATAGCAAATAGCAAAACTGGTATGTTAACCAAGACCAAAACATTTAAGTTACTTATATTAAAAGGCATTTGAACGACTGAGTTAAATGTAAACTTCCCTAACTTTCAGGGAATTACAGTAATTCAAACTAGGTTCAAATTCAAATTCAAGCTATTCAATAAAGCCGTACTATCCAATTTTTGTGGCTCAAACCTTCCAGACTGGGATTATACTGTACTTCCCCAATTGAGGCAGAAGACCAAGCAACAGACTGTGGGTCAATAAAGCACAGAGCACGGGACTGAAATGCCTGTAACTGTGGCATCTCTGAAGTCTGACATAGAAGGGTTTTGAGTTTGAGGCCAGTGAGGCTAAACAGAAAGTCCCATGTGACATACCACATGCTAGGCTACATATCAAGACTCTGTCTCAAAAAGGCAGGGGGTGGGGTTGCAAATTAGAATGCTGCTTCTAGAATCACAATTTGCCTGTGGTTGCATGGATGGCAATTTGTGGTAAGCCTATTTGCATGCAAACAGCACTTTCGTATAGAACCTCCAGAGGGTACTAGACATCATGTAGTCCAAGCTTCTCATTTTCACAAGAAAAAGACTAGTAATTATCTGATTCATCCAAGAGCATATGACTAGCTAGCAAAAGCCCATTTCCATTTCTACACACATAAAGCAAAAAGTTTAGAAGGTAAAGAATTTTTTTAGAACTAAAAAAAAAATCAAAACTACAAATGAAAAACATAAAACAAATTACTGCTCTATATCACCAATACATCCAAATATTGGCAACACTTTCAAAAAAAGACTATTAGTCACTCAAAGTATTGAGTGAATGTCTACTATGTACCAGGCCCTTGGCAAGATTCTAGGTTCCTGACAGGACAGATGAGGAAGCCAGGCATTACATAACTAAATAAATGTTAAATCCTAGCAAACTGCTAAGCATGGTCATAACGCCTGCCAATCCAGCTTCTTTGGTAGCAGGCTAAGATGAAAGGATCAAAAGTTCATGGCAGGTGTGGACAATTTAGCAAGAGCCTGTTTCAGATAAAAATTTAAAAGAACTAGGGTTATAGCTCAGTAGTAGACGCACATGGCTCTGGGCTCAGTCCTCACAACTACACACTAGTCCTAATGGAGTTCTAATCCACATGTAATCAACATGCTGGATCCTAGTGTATCATCCTCCACAATCCAGCTCTATATCAATCCCATGCAGCTTCCCAACAACTATGAATCTGACCACATTTTCCAAGAGAATCATTGAATAAGATAGGTTAAAGATGCACTTTCAATGGCAACCAGAGGCAAACAGTAACAAGCATAATGAACACTTAGTTATAGATTCTTCATGTCTATACTCCATACTTGGTCCACAGGATGTTAAAAGACTGTCTGTATTTTAGTAAAGCAATTCAATGCACAACAATACTATGCTTACTAGAGAACAGGGTAACACACAAGCCATAATAAATTCTTATCATTAACAATTAGTTTCTATAAGAAACATACTTTATACATTAAGTTATATAAGAAGACTAGATAAGGAACATTATTTTTAAAATAATTTAATATACAAGAATACTAACAGAATAACTTAATAGGAAATGTGTTTGTTTTTCTTTCCAGTTGTCTATTTCAATTTTAGCTAACAAAAAAATAAAACACAAACCAGTATGGGAACTCATGCTATAACTCTAACACTCAGGAAGACAAGGCAAGAGAATTACCATAATTTAATGAGTTACACACCAGTCCAGCCTGGACTACAGTGTGTAAGTCACTTCTCAAACAAACCAATACCCCCAACAAAGATAAAACACGACCTCTTATTAATAACCATTATAAGTTCAAATAAGCAAATCAAAATATAATGTGCAATTTGTCAAGCCATGCCTCTTTTCAGTACTGCAGTGACATGGCCGTCCCAGTGTGACAGTCCTCAGTGTCTCTTACTTCTTGTGCTTCTTTCAAAATGCCACTGTTTCAGACTTCACTGCAGCAAAACCATCAGGAAACAAAAGCATCAGGAAACAAAAGCAACTTCTCTGCTACCTATCACACTGAGCTCAGATTTTCCAGATTTTGAATGTGTGGGTTAAGCCTATCTTTTTCTTCAGTGGTTCTATGGTGCCCCAAATGAGTCATTTGGTTCTGTTTTCCCCTTTTCAGTACATGGTGTTTGTTCTCTCGCTTTGAGTGCTTCTAAGGAAAAGCCCAAGATCACTCTTGTTACTCTTTTGTATACACAGGTACCCCCTTTCTTGATTTTTCTCTGTATCGGAATTTATTTAATAGCCTTTCCCTTTTGTATCACAGTGTAATTTTCTTTATGTTTCTTCCACCTGGTGTTGATTTAACTTCTTGGATGTGCAGATTTAGTTTCCACCATCTTGGGAAATTGTCAGCTGTTATTTCTTCAGACGTTTTCCTTCTCCCTTCCTTCCAATTACACATGCATGTCAGGCCCCCTGCAGCTCTTCTATAACTCACCTATGCAACTTATATGAACCTTTTTCCCTCTATGTATTTCACTCTGGATACTTTCTATCACCAGGTCTTTATGCTTACCAACTTTTCATTCTGTAGTGTTAAATACAGGGTTCCTGTCAATGTATGTCATTAGATTTTGTTATTTTCACTTTGAATAACTAGTTTGAGCCATGTTTTTCATGTGTGTAACATGGTCAAACTTCTTGAACAATGAAATATATTTATATCAAAGATATTTTAATATCCTTTACTAACGTTAACATGTTTCTACAGATTGACTTTTCTTCTCATCATGAAGTATATTTTCTGCTTCTTTACATATATATTACCTTTCAATGTGAGTATGGGTTGAATAATATGCATGTATCATGTAATACTTTACTCTGCTTTATATGTGTGTGTGTGTGTCGATATAGATGAAGATACACACACACACTTGTATTTCTTAAACTTCTGAGATACAGTTATTTGAAACTTAAATTACTGAGAAACAGTAATTTGAGAGCCAAAAGCAGATTCTTTGGGGTCTTAAACTTTGTTAGGTAGAACCAAAGAAGAATTTAGCCAAGAGCTAGTTTGCTCCATTATGAAGTAATACCCTCTTAAGTATGCAGCCTGCCTTATTTTTTCAGAATCTGAAAACCATTTTGTGCATTTAGTTTGCTGCTGCTATTTGCAGAAAGCAGGGAAAATGCGATCCTACTACTCTACACAGAGGCTGAAGTCCTGTGTACATTTTGGGGCTATCTGTGTTTCGGCCAAGTTACAATATCTGACAGACACAAGGTCCTGTAATAAAGTGCCATCTATGGGGCTCTACTAGTCAGTGAGAGAGGCTCTGTCTTTTCCTTTTATTTGCCCACAGCAAAGTTAAGAAGGAAATGAAAGCACTTGGAACTGCTGACTTGGTCCTACTATTCCTATTCCTGCTACTGGTTCAGACTTGAGGACCTGGCTGATTTTTTTAAAGTTGATGTTAAAGCTACATTTTAAAAATAAATTTATTTATTTGCTGCTTCAGGTTACATCTCCATCATATTGTCCTCTTTCCCCCCTTCCCAGCCCCGCCCTCTCACCCTCTACCCCCTAACCCTTCCATCCCACTCCTCTGGAGTGCAGTGTCCCTACATAACAGTCCCCCGCCCCAGTTCAGAAGTCAGATGAGGGCCAAGAGCTTCCTCATACACTGGGGGCCTACAAGGCAGCACCATCAGTGAAAAGTGTCTCATTGCCAGGAGAGAAAATTAAAACAAAACAAAACAAAAAGTCTGTCCATGTTCCCTTTGGTGAGTTGGTTGTAGTGTAGATATCCTGTACTATATAGCTAAAATCCGACGATAAGTGAACAGATGCCATGTGCATCCTTCTGAGTCTGGGTTAGCTCACTCAGGATGAGCTTCTCTAGTTCCATCCATTTGGCTGCAAATTGAATAATTTCATTGTTTCTGATAGCTGAGTAATATTCCATTGTGTAGATGTACTACAGTTTTTCAATCCATTCTTCCGTTGAGGGACATCTGGGTTGTTTCCAGTTTCTAGCTATTACAAATAAGGCTGCTATGAACATAGATGAGGAAACTTCCTTGTGATTCGGTGAGGAGTCATTTGGATGTATACCCAGAAGTGGTATGGCTGGGTCCTGAGGCAAAGCTATTCCAAGTTTTCTAAGATATCGCCAGACTGACCTCCATAGTGGTTGCACAAGCCTGCACTCCCACCAGCAATGGAGGAGGGTTCTCCTTTCTCCACACCCTCGCCAGCATGTGCTGTCATTTGAGTTTTTGATCTTAGCCATCTGACAGGTGTGAGATGGAATCTCTTGAGTTGCATTTCTCTGATGATTAAGGATGCTGAGCATTTCTTCAAGTGTCTCTCAGCCATTACAAAACTTAAGTCCAAGTGGATCAAAGACCTTAACATAAGGCCAGTCACACTAAATCTACCAGAAGAGAAAGTGGGAAAACCCTCGAATTCATTGGCACAGGTGACAACTTCCTGAACAGAATACCAACAGCTCAGGACCTAAGACCAACAATCAATAAACGGGACCTCATGAAACTGAAAAGCTTCTGTAAGACAAAAGACACTGTCATTAAAACAAAACAGCAGCCTACAGATTGGGAAAAAAATCTTCACCAACCCCACATCTGACAGAGGGCTAATATCCAAAGTTTACAAAGAACTCAAGAAATTAAATGCCATGAAACCAAATAATCCAATCAAAAAATGGGGAACACAGATAAATAGAGAATTCTTAAAGCTACTGTTTATGCCAGGCAAGGTGGCACACACCTTTATTCCCAGCACTCGGGAGGCAGAGGCAGGCGGATCTCTGTGAGTTCAAGGCCAGCCTGGTCTACAAAGTGAGTCCAGGACAGCTAGGGCGACACAGAGAAACCTTGTCTCAAAAAACCTAAAAAAAAAAAGTACTGTTTACTTTATATTAAATATGTACATTCCAATTTTTTTTTTTTTTGGTTTTTCGAGACAGGGTTTCTCTGTGTAACAGCTCTGGCTGTCCTGGTCTCACTTTTGTAGACCAGGCTGGCCTCGAACTCACAGAGATCCGCCTGCCTCTGCCTCCCAAGTGCTGGAATTAAAGGCGTGCGCCACCACCGCCCGGCCAATTTTTTTATAAAAAGAAAATAACTCCACAATCTTAACGTATCTTAACATAAGCAATAATAAGTCTAAATTTCATTTTATGCTTAAAAAGTCAGCTCTAAAGGCACTGCTTCCCTCATATAAATATATATATTTATTTATTTCAAATTTATTTGAAATAAATAAATATATATATTTAAAGTAGAATACTGCAACTTATCTAAAGGGCAATCATAATGACTGACAGAATTTGGTAATAAAACAAAACACACTTGCTGACATTGCTACTTATTACACTGGCATTTCTTTTGATATTGATATTTTGAACTCAAAATTCTCCAAGCTGGCATTCAATTTGACTCAGCAAAAGTTGTGTTCTTAATGGACGTACTTTAAAATCTATCCATATTTCTATATACTAACAGTAATAGTTTATAGGCATGAATAAATATTTATTAATCCCCTCACTAGAAAACACTGCCAACTTCACTTGTAACTGAGAACTTTTCTATGAGTTTGCCTTTCTTTTTTGAGAAGGGATACTTACATTTTTAAGCTTATTTTTATGTGTTTGGAGTGTTGCACCTGCATAATCTGTGCCCTGTGGGTGTGTCTGGTGCCTGTGGAGACCAGAAGAGGATGCTGGATCCCCTGGAACTGTAGTTACACACAGCTGTATAAGCTATCATGTGGGTTCTGGGAACTGAAGCTAGTCCTCTGGAAGAGCAGCCAGCGCTCTTAACCTCAGAGCCCCTTGCCTCTCTGCAGCCCCCGGCTTTTCCTTTTGCTCCTCATTTCCTACTCAGAAAACTAAGAGCCATCACACCTCAACAGCAGAAACAATCACATTGAAAAACAATCAGATGCAAGGAAATTTAATCTTAAATTCTTTTAAATTTTAAAATCCTTTTTAAGAATTAAATTTAAAATCTCCTATCACAGGACATTTAATATTTAAATGACACACTTTCCACACCTGGAAAACATGGAGAAAGCATAACTCAGAATTGAAAGGAATAAAGCATGTGACTGCCACACACGTGTCCTGAACTGCATGATGGGATGCCTCAGGGCACTGCAGCCAATTGGGAAATGCAAGAATATGTGAAATTGCAAAAAACATCCCATGTTTCACCATAAGTTGGATACCAGGTAAACTATTAGCCTGAGGTGATTCCAGAGCTCAACACAGACTGCAGCATAGCCACCATTCTATGACCCTGTCTTTGGGAAGCTAGGTTTCTAGTAGTTCCTGTAGTGAACAGCAACTACCAATCAAGGTCAGTACAGAACAGGAAACTGCTTCCAAGCTGTGAAAGCTGTTTGGAACTCACCAAGCATGCACATCCCATCAGTAAACAACTGAGCTTATCAATGAAAAAGATGAATTATTTTCTACTTGTTTGTATTATTTTGTTTGAACAGCAACTAAAATTATTGAGATTTAAATATTTATTGTTTATCTGTAATCTTGGCAATTGGGGCTGAGGCAGGAGGATTGCTGTGAGCTTGAGGCCAGCCAGAGATACAAAAAGTCTGGGGCTAGAATGCAACCCTTTTTCAAAAACAAAGTCATACTGCCTGAGTCTATTTAATAAACACTTATCGGATATTATTGAGACATATAGGTTTTCTAAAATACGAGACCCGAAGTCACCACAAAACAGCCAAGTTTACAGATCCCTTCCCTTAGTGTTCTGTTGGCAAAGTAAGCTTATAGAGTAATGAACTTTTTTTTTTACTATTATTTTTCCTCAGATTGTGCAGTTTCAAAGAGGCAGCACAACTTACATTCTGTGAAGATATCCAGAATATATTGGTTTGGAGTATTATGACTCACATTTCTGTAATATGAAGAATTAAGTAGAAAGAAAACTCAGATGCATATCTTGGAATAAAGCCAGGTCCAGAATTAAGTGTTTATGGTTTTGCAATCTATTAAATACGTGACTTGAGCCTGGAAATGACCCAAATTATGTTATTTTAAAAGGCTGAGAATAATCACATCATTGGAAAGTTAAAAAGCAATATACGTTTACAATTATACTAGCACGTGACATCAAAAGGAACAGAGAGAGGCTTTAAGAGTTAGTGTCACTATCTTAAGAGTTTATATCATCATCTTGCAATCCTATCTTTTGGGTTTTGCTTGCTTGCTTTATTTTTGGTGTTTATGTTTTTACAATGTTGGGAATTGAATTCAAAACCACATACATTAGGTAAGTGCTCTAGGCCTTCATTTAAATTGAACAACTCTCTTCAGAGTCATTCTCCAGCTCCCACAGTTGACTTTGTTCCTTCATATTCTATTTTAAGATACACTTATGAAGTGGATTATTTATTTACAGAAGCATGAGATGGACTGTAAACCACAAGGCTGTAAATTTAAGATTTGCCCATCTGACAGCTTATCCTCCTGTGAAGGTCTGTTTTGGTGTGTGTGGGCACACACTAAAAAACACTGAACCACACGAAAATCATCAAATCTTCTTTTATCTCTTAATAAATTCATTTACAGAAAAAAAATGTACTGTTCTAAGAGTGACCAGCACAATTGCTACTTACACTGGACCAAGGCAGTGTGCTTGTAGTCTAGCTGATTCAATGGAGCACTGCTCCACAGACAACAAATTTCACTGTCAATGACATTTTCTGGATTGATAATTTTCAAAAATGAGTATACTTCCAAAAATATAGAAATTGTTATCTAAAGATACGAATGCTTCAGGAGAATTTTCAAAATATAAGAGAAAATCAATAATGAAATTATTTTTTATTTAAAGAACAGCAATGTAAAAAGTGGTTAATATATTTCCAGTCATATATAAACATTTTTAAGCAGCATGTAGATTCCCACAGACAATTCTCCTGTCTTGGCCAACCTTCTCTTGAACCCCCAAGCTTAAGAGATCCTTGCAGCTTAACCTTTCAAATAGGCAGAAACTATAGGCGTTTATAACCACACCTAGGTGGAATCCTCTACAATACAGAAAATGAGTTTCATAGAAAAACAACTACAAGGAACCAGGTGTGGTGGCACACGTCTTGGGCTGGGATCTGCCTCTATCCACCTCAGACCCAGTCCAAATTTTAAGTGGGTGCTGGACTCCACAGTTAAGTCTTCGGGGTTGCTCAGCAAGCACTTTATCTACTGAGCCATCTCCTCAACCCAAAATACAACAACTTTGAGTCTGTCAACTTTCTAATTTCACGCTAATGTCAATCACTTAATAACTATGTGTTCCTCGGTTGTGAGTAAAATAATGTGCCAAGAACTAGAGATATAAAACTTAAAAACAATGTGATATGAAAACATTGTACTGAAAGTATCACGGGAGAATTATCTTTTGGTTCAGTCTGAGGGTTTCAAGAAAATGATTAGCCCCATAACACCTAATCACAGCATTAAAATTCTGGAAACAAGGTTATTTCATATAAAATCTATAGGCCAAGAAAAGTAATCTGTTAAATCTATCATAGCAAGGCACATGTAAGTTTTGCTCAAAATTATTATTCTGATCTAACTATGTGAATCTTTGCAAAGACGGGAGTCCAGGTACCAGTATTTGTGAAGTCTGCCCAGATGGTTATGTTGTGCAGCCTGGGCATAGAAAAATCACTGTCTCAGACTTGGACACAGTAGCTTAGCACTTAGGAGGATCAGAAGGTCAAGGTCATCTTCAGCTACCACAGCAAGTTTGAGATTAGCTTAAACTAAGAGAGATGCTGTCAGAAAAAAAAGCCTACAACAACAACTAACCCACAACATTAATGATTGATGAAGTCATTACAAGTCTAACAAGAACCCAATGAAGACTGACCAACTCCTAGTACTTTGGGAGAACACTGAAAAGACACCAGTGTCTTGAAAGGAGATCACCACCTAACGGAAAGAGTGGAGGAAGATTAAGATGCTGAAAAACAGGCTGAGGAGTTTGAATTTTATCTTAAGAAAACAGGGCTACACTTTCAAGCATAAAAATGACTTCAGAGAACATTTCCCACCGACTGAGAGGCAAGAGGCCCTGAAATTCACAGGGTGGGAACACTAAGGGTGAAGAGGACACGTCCAGATCTTCCAGATTGTCCTGGAATGCAGCAGACACTCATAATTCTGTAGGCTGTTTTATTTTATAGGGGTATATATATCTCGGTATCACTCCAAAGCAAATGTCAAGTTAGTTTTTTTTGTGTGACATGATATCGCTTTGTAGACCAGGATAGCCTCAAATACATGATCTTTCTGCTTCTGCCTCCTGAGTGCAGAAGCTACAAATATGTAATACAACACTAGCATTTAACTAATTTTATAAGCCAATTTATCTTTTAAAAAAAGTTAGCTCTTAACGATGAATATTTTACTATTGTGCAGTAGGGTACCTACACGCAACACTGTTCTGTATATTCTGAGAAACTAAAATAATGGGTTTTGCATGTTTTTACTATAAATGGCAAATCCAACCCCATTTCAATATTATATAATGTATAAATTTGTTGAAACATTGTATATTGTAGCTACATGTGTAATTTTTATCTATCAATTAAAAAGTCAAATAAAATACACTGAAGTGTATAAAAAAGATAACACATCCAAGAGAGTATGTATCCATTTATATTAGCTCTCTCTATATACAGAGAAGCAGTATTCAAACTTTTGTGTCCTCTGAAAACTACTTACATAGTTTAAATCCAATGAAGACAAACAAAATTAAGAAGCAACTAAGCTGGGGATGTAACTTGGTGATAGAGTGCTTGCTTAGCATGCAGTACCTAGGTCTAATTCCCAGCAATGAAAACAAATATATATTGTTAAGATATTATTTTAATATTATTCCACTTCATAATTAATGCCTCAAATAGATGTTGGAGAACCTCTTAAAAACCATTATTTGGCATAAAAGATAACTACTGGAGTTTTTAGAAGTATGATTATTTGGGGCTGGAGAGATGGCTCAGCAGTTAAGAGCAATGGCTGCTCTTCCAAAGGACCTGGGTTCAAATCCCAGCACCCACATGGCAGTTTATACCTGTCTCTAGTTGTCAGGTATGGTGTCACATACCTCTAATCCCAGCACTCAGGAGGCAGAGGTAGGCGGATCTCTGTGAGTTCAAGGCTAGCCTGGTCTACAAAATGAGTCTAGGACAGCCAGGGCTACACAGAGAAACCGTGTCTCAAAAAACAAACCAAACCAAACAACAACAAATAAGTATGATTATTCTTAGATTTTCTAACTTTAACAGATAGCAATAACTCTGAAAATTATAGGTAAATTCATAATTTGTCAGCTCCACAGTGACTTCCCATTGTAGTTATTTAAAAACACATTAGAATTTAGACAACATTAATAAATCAGATGTCAACCAAAACACAAGCAGCTGAAAAACATTTTATATTAGTAACCAAACTCCTCCAATCTCATGTTTTTATATCAGTATTCATTAATATAAATGCATCTATAGTATGAAAACATATGTTATGCGAATTAACACTGGAGCATGGCATTTTTCATTTTATTAAAACATAAAAACCAATTTGGCGCATTGACATTCAAACTGAATATTACTTAAATCTTTTCTTGGTATATATCTTGCCTGTCTTTCCCTTTAAACTACGTTACTGTAAACACCAAAAATATACATATATGTTATATACTGATCTTTGCTTAAGAGTTGTTTATCATTTTCCCTACCAGGATAAAATTTTAGTATTTTGGTCAGTTTACACTTGAAGCAACATAAAAATCATATATGCATAGGTTTGGATCTTATGCTCTTATTGATCTAAGGAAAGCATAATACTTAAAGTATTTAAGGCTTACACGAGTAAATACGTCTTTCAAACATTATTGTGTGTACACATGTATATCTGTGTATGTGTGTGCGCACAGAGGCCAGAGGTTGGTATCAGGTGTCTTCCTTTATTGCTGTTCATATTAATTTTTAGACAGACTCTTCTGTCAAACTCAGAGCCTAGAAACTTGTCTAGAACAGTAGAACAAAAAGCCCCGGAGACCTTCCTGCCTCGGCTTCCCCAGTCCTGGGATAACAAGCATGTACACCAACCATGTCAGGCTTTATGAGGGTACTGAGGATCACACTCAGGTCCTCATGCATGCATGCAAGCACTTACCAACTAAGCATCTCCCAGTCCAATTAAAACAGTAGTTTTAATTTATAAAAATATAATCAATAAACAATCTGAGCAAAATATGACAAAGAAGGTGAGGCTGTAGCTCATTTGGCAGAGTGCTTGCCTAGCATTCATGAAGCCCTGAGTTCAGTCCTAGCACTGCGTAAACCTAGCACAGTAGTCCACACACTCAGGAGACGGGGGCAGGGGACTCTGGAATTCAACAGCTTTGGCTATATTATAAAGGCTTTGTCTATAGCAGTCTGCTAAAAATAATAAATAAAGAACAAGTAGTTAATATTAGAAAATCTGTTGAAAAAAATCATACCGAGAAAACTCCAAACTGGGGTTATCTGCCCATCTTATATTAAGAAAGAAGCATGGGCTACATGAGAGGTCCCAGAAGGTAAAAGGCATCTGGCACCAAGCCTAAGACCTGAGTGCTATCCCTGGAACCCATACGGTAGGAGGACAGAACCTACTCCCTTAAGCTGTCCAGGACCTCCACATGTCCCCCACCTACACACAAATGACTAAATGCTTAAAAAATGTAAAGAATGAAGCATGGTGTTAACCACTCTTTATTTCCATCCATCTGCCACAAATTAACCCAAGCTTTATTATTTTTCTTGTGGTACAATAGTAGCCCCTTTCTTTAAAATCAAAGTCATTTTCAAATAATCTGAAATCAATCACATATCTCACATGAAATTTTTAGAAGCTGCTTGCTGTTCTTACTGAAAACATAACAGCTTAGGCTGGAGAAATAGATAGTACAGCATTTGCCTAGCATGATGGAAGACCTGAATTTGACCCACCAATATCATGTATGTGCAAACTGCACACCAAACTATTAATTAATTAATTAGGTGTTTGATGTGAGATACGCGGAAACCTATAACAGATCATATCACTACTATAAAATCTGACCTGCAAAATTCTGTGCATTACAGGAGATGTAAAGCAAGTTGTCTTACTGGGTTAATGTGATAAGACATTAAGATAATGTGGTAAGACAAAAAGATAAACTTCTAGAAGCAGAACAGAAGGAAAACAAAATCCTATCAGCAAAATCTTCCCTGCACACCCCCCCCCACCTCCAACAAAAACCTAAATCTGAGTTTACAGGAAATAAGGTTTCATTCAAATTAAGTCAAAGCAAAAATCCAGCAGATAAAATTCGGTAAGAAGGCTTTCAAAAAAAAAATTTTTAAATAAACTGTTAAGTTTGAGAGTTAAAAAAACCAAAACAGAGACCATAACCGGCCAGGTTAAAACACATGACTTACAGAGCACAGCCACAGCCCCTGACTCGAACAAGAGACACTCTTCCTTGTGCCTAGTTTCCACTATTAGGCTGAACGGTGGGGGATCCAATTTGTGGTAGATTCGAAATCCTTTGCTGAACGCCATTCTCCTGTCTTCAGAGGCAGCCCTGTGAAAATCAAGCCAATGGACCTGAGGTTTCCTTCTGCTGCAAAGACTGCTAGGCATCCAGAGGTCCCTCCCTGCCAAGTTTGATGAGGGTGGGGGTGGAGAAAAAGACAGCTCAGGGGTGAACGATTTATTCCAAAAGATAAGGCGTCACCAAATTGTTACCAAAAGGCAAAAAGAAACGCTTCCAATTCTCAAGATACAGCAAGGCAAGGCAGGGTTTTAGCACTTGTTTGGTTGGATAAGGTGAATTTCCCATTTAATTTATGTTTATCCACAGGAAAAATCTGGAGCCTATTTTCAGTTGGGCTTGTTTATCAGCTTCCTGCTTCACGATGTATCACTATGGGAAGGGAACTGAGGGTGAAACTTCAAGCTGATCCTTAGGCGGAAAAGGCAAGGAGATAGGAGGGGAAGGTTAACCAAGCTGGTTCGAAGCTCCTGAGGGGTTCGAAGGAGGGAGAGGATTATCAAACTGCGGACTCTCTAGGGCGGCTACGAAGGGCAGGGAAAGCCACACAGGTGACCGCCGCCTCCTGCCCAGTCATGAAGCTCACGGTGACGAATGGATCCCACCCCGATTCAAGGAATTCCCGGGTAGCCGAAGAACCGGAGACACGGGACAGTCCAGCGCCTCCATTATACGCCTCAAGGGATGCCCCGGAGCCTGTGCTGACTGGGTTCTTTCCCGCCCGCAGGGTGACAGGCGCTGTCACGACAGCCACCCGCCGCCTCGAGGTCCCCTTACAACCCGCAGCCCTCGGCCAGCAGCCGCCTCTCACCGCTCGCGACTCGGCTACGACGGCCGCCACCACCCAAGGAGTGTCCACCCGCGCGACCGGCTGCCGCTGGGTCGAGCCGCGGCTGCTCCCCGCCCCCAGCCCGCTGCCTCACCTCTTCCTCCGGCTCCTCCTTCTCCTCCTCCCGCAGCCGCCGCTGCTACAGCCGCCAGAAGCGTCACTTCCGCCCCAGCAGGCCCAGCTCTTCCGCATTGCGCTGAGGCGGGGGGGGGGGGGGAAGATCCGCCCCTGGGGTGAAGGGGGCGGAGCCGTTTCCGCCCACGCGAGGTCGTATGGCCGGGCCTGAAGCTTGCGGACTGCTCGGGTCCTGTGACCACAGCGACCTGGGTTCGTGAAGCCTCAGTCAGCTCGGGAGCGGACGGCTCTCACGGCCAGGAAAGCCGGCAGAAGGAAGGCCCTGCCACCTCGCGTGGAGTTCTCTAGCTCAGCCATCTCCGCGGGCGATAGGGAGGGACTGCAGGAAAGAGCTGTGGGGGCCCGTGTTGATTCGTGCCTGAGTCGATCATCGGGACCACCCCCTGCCGCCTCCGCGGACCGGACGGGATTGTCTGCACGCTGTGCGAGCGGGGTAGGCCCGAAGAGCTGTCCATGGTGTCTGGCGTCAGGAGGCAGCAGAAGACCGTTTCCTGACTGCTCTAGTGCGTTCTTGGAGCTCCAGGGGCGTGGAACAGTGATCAGCTGAATGCAGTGGGGAAATCAGCAACCAGGAGCTCAAGGCAGTTCAACAAAACATGGCTGTCATTGATGTACCGATTTGCCAACCATGGGATTTTATTACTAAGGGCATCACACCATTTCATAAAATCTTTTTTCTCGACACATCATGCCTATGAATTATATCCAGCAGAATTATTCTGCTTTTGTTTAAATGACAAAAATGGGAAGTTGTAGTTATTAGGGCTTTAGAAAGGAACTGAAAATCCAAAGAACCCAGCACTCATGTTTCCACTTGCCTTAGCTTTTTCTTAGCCTCTTCCCCTTTTTAGTTTTTCCCCAAAAGCAAAATTTAAATATGATGCATTGCATAAAACCATTTCCTCTAACAGGTTCTGTCATGTGACTCAACATTTCTCTATTTTAGAGAAGACAAGTCCACCCTGGTTTCAAAATATTAAGAAGTAAACTAAACATGAGAGAAGCTGCCTCTAGTCAAGGAGAAATAGACTTGGATTCAGTTGTGAGATCATTTCAGTTAGTCTCCTTAGAACAACTTGAGCTTTTTGTGGTTACAGTAACCACAAGTTTACAATAATAATTAGAATGCTTGAGTGGAGTGTGGCTAGTCATTTTCCAAGAAGTGTCCATTTCAGCTGGGGACAGTCCTTTAAAGAAAAAAAAAAAGAGTGGGTGAGAGTGGGATTCTTGTGATGCCTATATATGATATACATCAACGAAAAAGGGTTCAGGAGATGGTTACCGGGTTGTAGTACATTGGCGTTATTTTTTGGTTTTGTTGTTGGTTTTTTTTTTTTTTTTTGAGACAGTATCAGAGTCTAGGCTGGTGTGCCACCATTCCTGGCTTATGAGACAGGGACTAAACCCAGGACTTCATGCTTACCAGGCAGACACTCTACAAGCAGGGATATACCTTTTTATGACACCTGAATCACCATTAAGTGGGGCTGTAATCAAACTTGCTTATCCCATCATTCTCTTCACATCAAGAATCTCTGTGTGATCAATAAACCCTTTTTCAAAGTGGGAATCATGGAGTTTTTTGAACTAAGGAAGTGGAGGTCCAAACTTCTGTGTTTTAAATTCCTTTCTTCACATTAAACTGGAAAGCAACAGGAGTCATTCCTAGTGTTGGGTCTTAGCCTTCCCTAGTCCTTTCAAAATACATTTTAAACTATCAAATAAGCCCAGGATTTGAAAAACATACTAGTGATCTTTAAACATTTCCTTATTGTCCCATTCCTATTACTGTTACAGCATTTCAAAATATCAAAATAGCTGCACACTTTATTTTTTTGTGAACTAGTGTCTTTATGGTAGGCTAACTCAAAATACTTCAGTGGTATAGATATAAAGTTTTCCAAAGATGCCAATGGTGTCTTAAGTTTGAAAGTGAGCAATAGTGAGGCTTTCGACAAAAGCATGTCACAATACTCACACCCTAATACTTGTGTCCAGCAAACAGTAGATGATTGGATGAAGGAGCCTGAGAAAGTTTCAGATATCCAGTAGATTGTTGTGGTTATGCAAGAGACCTAGATGAAATCACAGGTACTCTTACAAAGGAGGCAGAGGGGAATCAGACACTCATGAAGTGACATGAAGACATGGCAGCCTGGAAACTGAAACAAGCCAAGGACTATCAGAAGTCACTAGAACCTAGGAGTTGAGCTGAGAACCTTTATAAAACACATGGTTCTGATAACACATATTTCCAATTTTTCTGGCCTTAAGTACTTAAGAGAATGATTGTTCTAAGACAATTAGAGATAATGTTAACGGCAATTGAGAACTCCATTTTTAGTGTTCTTTACTCATTCAGAAGTGAAAAACTTCTGGTTGAGATGCAAAGACCACTTTTTAAAATGCACCTCTATGCTACATTCACCTTGCACCAGAATCCTAGGATAGTACTAAATAAAGCCTATTCTTAAAAGTTAGCATAGAAAGTCTCAGAGCTTATTCAAAGAGTTATTTACTAAAAACAAATACAGGAAGTCACTTATGTGATGGGCTTGGAAACACAATAGTTTAAGGCCCAACTGTGAAATTTGTGTTTGTTTTAATCCACTGACATTGAGAATGAGTGTTCAAATTTAATTCCACTTAGGAGCCTATAAAAAAAACAACAAAAAGACATCATCCAGAATGGATATGTGGAGATAAGACATGCTCTTGTCAAAAGTTGTCAAAGTCAATGGAGAAAAGGCACGACACTGTCCTATGGGAGTACACACTGCCCTGTTAACAGCCTCACTATAGGAATCATCCGGAATCTCTAAACTTAGTCACCAGCAAAATACAACAAAGGACGTATTTAAAAATCAATTTAATGCTTGGCTAAAGCTTAGTTACATATATATTTATCAAATGATAGTCCTTAATTTCCAAAACGTTCCTCTTCTGAAAATCACAGAATCAGAAAGCATTTTAACTTTAAAACAAGTTTCTCTGAATATTTACAATGTGGTATAAACATTACAGAAAACCATGGATAGTCAACTGCCTGAGTGCATCTAATCAGCAAGGCATGTTCTTTATTGCATATATAACTCACATCTGTGGGATCTACAATTATGACAAGACTAGAGAAATGCATGTGTCTGTAAGCTGGGTAAGGAATAAAATCATGAACAAGAAAGGACAGTCAGCCTAACCCATGCTGTTAATTTGTGGGCTTATTGTCAAAAACTAAAGTGACATCCCACCCCAAACTCTACTGCATAAATTATATAGAGCTCATGTTAAACTCACATTTGCCTCCAAGGCTGCTTCACAAAAGTTCTACACTCACTCAATGACAAAGTTAACTCAGCTCTCATTTTAAGGCAGCACAGCGACAGTGACAGTAACGCTGGCCAAAGTGGGGATGAAGACCCATCACCTGCCAGCCCTTCTGTTGCAGCAGTGCAGTTTTTCTTATTCTGTTGCAGCAGTGCAGTTTTTCCTTAGACAACTGCTACTGGGTAATTTCCTGCTGTTAAAAAGCTTCCTCTGCAGAAAAAACACCACAAATTTCCAGCGTGAAAATCCATGCTGGCATAAACACACACGTGCACACACACACACACATATGCATAATTACACAATTTACACTGAACACACATCATTTACAGAGGACACTTAAATGAAGTTAATTTAATGACCATACAAAATACTTCCATAAACAAAATATGACAGGCAATAAGGAAAACATTCATAGACCCCTAGAAATAATCTGAATTCCTTTCATTCTGAATAAATCACATATAAGGACACAGTATTAATATAATGTTTTTGTATTAAAACAAGAATCAGTATCATACAGTTTAAGAAACTTTACATATATACAAAATTTACACACTGGGAATGGTAGCAAAGCAAACACTTTTGGTCTTGTAGATCTATTTTCCTTCAATCAGAGATTTCAGTTCTTTCACATTATGGTCACTTGCAACAGACACAGCATGATCCAAAGCCCGAACACTTGCAAGAAGTTTTACTATCTGTTTTATGTTTTCCCTAAAAGAGGAAAAAAATTTGCAATATTATATTGAGATAAAATTTGTTCTTGATTTTACAGCTACCTTAGGAATCTGCAAAACAACTTTTCCAGGCATACACTTTTAAATATGGAGCACAAGATATGCAAGCTACAGCATGTTTTAAAACATCTGCAGGGCTAGCAAGATGGCTCACTTTGCAAAGATGCTTGCCGCCAAACCTAATACAGAGTTGATCTCCAGACCCCACATGGTGGAATGAGAGAGCCAAATCCTGGAAGCTATCCTCTGACCTCCACACATGTACTACGGCAGGTGTGTACACCAGTCTCAAAACAAAACAAAATGTGGGAAAAATGTTTAATGTTATTTATCCATATAAAACAAAACTTATGTTGAAATGACTGGCCCAGAGAATTCATTTCTAAACAGAAACAAAATAATTTCACTTAGATAAATGATTTTGATCGGTATCTACAAAGAAAAGCAATATGATCCCAAATCCCTTTGGAGCTGTCTCTCTTTCATTCCCAACCACAGTCCCAGCTCTTTTGGAGTACAACGTAAAAAGAAAACTCTATTTGACTTCATCATCAACCTATGAAGAGCAAAACTTAGGCTGGCCCTGAGCTCACTCTGAAGCCCACAAAGGCCTTAAACTTGAGTCTCCTGCCTCAGCTTCCCAATGAGCTGAGATTATATACTCCAGTCCAGCTCCTTCCTAGGAATTTTTCAAGAAAATTAGACATAAGCTGTTCCCAAAACAATCATGAAATGGCCTTCTGTCCTTAACATGAATCAAGATAGAGAATGAAGGCTCTATTGAATAACACAAGTCTCCATTTCAGTGGTCTTTCTTTCTAGGCTTTCATCTACATAATGAAACCTCAAAGGCTAACTTCTAGGATCACTACATCCTAAAACTCTGGATCTACTCAATTCTTCACAGGAGACAAAAATACAAACGTATTCACTGCTCCAAGGCATGGCCCTTACTATATAAGTCTTTTTTCTAAAAGCTTCCAAATTTAATGTACCAAAAAATAAAAAATACAAATAAAAAATTGTGTATTTCAGTAGGTTTGGAAGTAAATGTACAATGTAAGAGAATATGATCGGAGTATTACCTTATGTATACAAATATAATGTAATGAAATTGTTAATCAATAAATTCAGAAACAAGTTAAAATGACTATTTAATATTATATCTGACAACTAAATAAACTCTAGATTATCATTTCATTAATTTCAAGAAAAAAAATTACCTTGCATTTCTTTTTTCCACATCAGAGCACCCAATACTATTCCTGTAAATTGTATCTGCTAAATGTACAAGATATCGGCAAAAATTTTCTAACTGAGAAATAGTTCTTTCTCCTTTCAGATTCACAAACCACTGTTTGGGGAAACAGTTGATTACCTATGTAGATAGATGCAAATAAGATAGTTAAAAACACAGTGAAAAATGTCAAAAAGCTAAAGCTATATGATGGTTATGATTTACTATTATATAAAGTATCTTTTTAAAAACCTGACTTCTTACATTAACTATACCAATATGTCTTATTTTTTACAATGGACCAGACACTCAAAACAAAGATAGACTGCCAAATATTTAAGTAGACATAAAATTGATAACTAGTTCCTTTTTTTTTTAGTTATCCAATGTGACTTAAGCAAACCAAGTTCCTCTTGTAAAAACACATGTATAAATATGATACTATAGTCACTTTCTTCTCGAATATTTTAGTGAGTGGCATCCATGTTGGCTGGGTTAAGGCTCTTGCTGTGTGCTGGATCTCTGGTATAGATATTTATTCTCTTAATCTTGCTTTGGGGAACAGGGTTCCTACAGCCAACATGAGAAGGGATAGTGCCAAGGCTTACAAAGTATGAGACTGGTTCCCTCAAGAGAAGACGGTCTACTTTGGCCAGTCATTACCCAAACAGGCAAAGGCGGCTCACCATTGTAAGAACCAGGAGTTACTAAAGGAGTTGCTTATCCAAGGGACACAGTAGGCATAAAATGAACCAAAACATCTCATTCAAAAAAGAAAGAACTTCCTTAAAGAGTGCCAGGCTACAAAGTTCCAGAGGTCTACCTCTGGGGTAGACCACACTTAGGGAATATGGGATGATTTCTGCCAAAGATCCAGAACTGGAATCTAATGGAGATCTTAGACAAACTCACACCAAGAGCACATTACAAAACAACTGATAGGTGTTCAAGTTGTAAAGATCAGGAAAGAATGAAGCACTCCACTAGATGAAAGAGGCTTCTTAATTAAATAAGCTGGGTTTCTTATTTGAGTGAAGAATGCTTTACATAACTGAACATGCACACTGCAGTAGATAGCTAAGGATTAGGCAACAGTACAATGTCAGTGCGAATGCCTTAATACTAATGCCTCTGGTCTGGTCATGAGGAACAACATTCAGGTTTGTAGGAAATATACAAAAATATACTTGAGGTAGTAAGACTACATGTCAGATTTAGTCTGATGAGGGTCTGAAGTTAAAAAAAAAATACTGCTCTGGCATAGTTACTTATACCTTTAATCCTAGCACTTACAAGGCCAGTCTTGTCTACAGAACTAGTACCAGGGCTATAGCAAAACCCTCTCTGAAAAGCCAAAACCAAAACAAACAAACAAAAAAAGCTGCTACTAGCAAATTTACATTAATTTAATGATTGTTATGACTGTTAATGGATATATATATATATATATATATATAATTTCAAACTATCAACTTGTGTAATCCGTGACTGTAAGTAGAAAGCCCAACAGTATTAAAATTATTTCTTTTTGTTGTTGTTGTTGCTGTTTTTTGAGACAGGGTTTTTTGGTTTTTTTTTTTTTTCCTCTGTGTAGCACTGTCTGCCCTGGAAATCTCTCTATAGAACAGGCTGGCCTTGAACTCACAGAGATCTGCCTGCCTCTGCCTATGGAGTGCTGGGGTTAAAGGACTGTACCACCCGCCACCCAGCCCCCACTCTCTGGTTAAAATTATTTAAGTGAGAGAAAAAAAGCCATTGCTTTGAACTGCTTAAAACAACCAATCATGAGGAAAATTACTCATTGAATAAAAATTTCAATGATATCTATAAAAACACAAGAACAGACAGATATACTTTCATGTATCATTTCTTTCTTTCTTGGTTAAGATCAACCATCTACTTCTCGGGTTAAAAAATGTAATGTTTTGAACTACCTGGGTAGTTTAACTTAACTACATACAGCAGGTCTAACTGTCAAAGGAGTTTCATAAATCCTATTCTTCAGACAAAGAAGCTGAACTTGCCTTGATGTGCATGCTTTAATCTACAGTATATATTATTCAACTCACATTTTGCGCTTTTCTGATGCTGTCATCTCCATATTCTGAATTCTGAAAAGCCATGAGAATGTATCTGTTTAATAAACCATCTATTGACAACTCTTGAAGAGTTTTGTTTGAGAAAATGCCATACCACTGAAGAAAATTTCCCAATAGCTAAAAAGAAAAAGGAAATAAGAATTATTGAAAGGCAATATGAAGCAATTATTACTAAGTATAAAGTAAATTAGTTACATAGTAAAACTCCAAATGAAAGATAGATGAATGCATGCCAAAGCATTAATAAACACTTCTGAAGTATCTAAATATTTCCTACAATAAAAAATCCTCGAGTTTACTTAGTCAGCTAAACTTGAATGGCAACATGTAGTTAGGCAATGCTATTTCTTAGGTCCACTGATACCATGGGACCTAACCCTTAGAGAGTGCAGATGCTTCATTTCTGACTCCTGCATGGCACAGCTGACAAATCTCCCCAGTCTGTACTGAGTCATATCCTCTGGTCAGTTCACACCACTCATGCTTGACATGTATAAAATAAAGGTACTGCCATGAATCGGAAGCCTCACTCCATTCCACCACAACAATGTCCAGTTTCCCACTTACTTCTCAGTTTAGGAAATGGTAGCACTATGTAGCCAACAACACAGGCCAGAAGCACACAGAAGCCTTTCTTGGCTTCTTTGTCCAGTACTTGGACTCCACTTCCATCGACCATGTTCTTTCCTCTAGCTCTACAAACCTAAGCCACTATCATTGTTCTGCACTCTGTGGTCACTTTACTCCAGGGACTGCCAGCAAGTATACTAGGGTACCTTCTCTCAAGCAGAGTTCCGTAACAGAAACAAGCCTACACAAATGATTTGAGTATCTCCACTCAATTTTCTTAAGGATAACACAAAGCTAGTCCCCATTAAGAAAACAACCATCACACACATGGAGGCTTGAGGGTATTCAGAATTAATTCTCTTGCAGAACCCTGTTAAGAAGAGCTATTCAAAGACAGAATTGCCTGAATAGATAGATTCCCATCTTACCCTAATAATGGAATGACACTGAAGGTCAGACTGACTCCCTGACCTATACAAAGGATGACACTGTCTACTTGACAAAGTCATTTTGAGGTTTCAATATAAAGGGTACAGCACAATAAATAGATATCACAAAAAATGAGTTCCAATTTTCATTTTTACTATCCTCAACCTACTTCAACCCTTGAGTTCTATATAGCACACAGTCACATTAAAAGCAGCAATTTGTTTATTGTCCTTTCCATGACCCACCCATATCTACACTCAATCAACTTTCAACTAAGGTAAAGCAATTGGAGAGGATTGTCTTTACAACAAAAGGTGCTCGGACAAAGGGATCTAATCCAGGCCTTACATCTAAAATAAATACGTATCTCTATTTAACTTCATTTTGTGTATATGGTTCTGCCTGCATGCCTGTCTGTGCACACATGTGTGCAGTGCCCAAGGAGGCCAGAAGAGGGCATCACCATGTGGGTGTCTAGGTCCTCAGTGCTCTTAATCACTGAGTCACCTCTCCAGCCCTGAAAACACAAATGGAAACAGATGACATAGCTAATGTATAAACCTAAGACTATGAAACTTCCAGGGACAGGAGAAAAACTTCATGGTTCTCTGTGAGGAAAACATGTGTGAGTTATGACTTTTAAAGTACAAACAACCCTGATGGGGAAGGAGACAGATGAAGCTTGTGGGGCTGAGCATTTAGCTCAGTGTGTGTGCAGCTGGGTACAGTGATCCACGGTCTGCAGCCTCACCTCCAGCACTGACAAGTAAGAGGGCAGGAGTTCAAGGTCAGCCTTGGCTCACAGCAAGTCTGTAACAGGCCTGGGCTACATGAGACCTCATCTCAGCAACAACAAAAACCCTCAAAAAACATTTACATTTGGAATACTTGAATGAAAAGTTAAAAGACAAATCAGACAAAAGTTTAAAAATCATCCCCATATGTTCTCTCCAGAATATAGATGTCTAAGTTCAATAAGAAGAAAAGGCATGGTGGTGCACGCCTTTAATGCCAGCACTCGGGAAGCAGAGGCAGGTTGGATCTCTGTGAGTTCAAGGCCATCCTGGTCTACAAATCAAGCCCAGGACAGCCAGGGCTACAGAGAAACCCTGCCTCAAAAACCAAAAACAAACAAACAAACAAATAAATAAATAGGGGGGGAGGGAAGGAGGGAGAGAGAGAGAAGAAAAAAGAAGAAAACAGTCAATTTAAAACATGTACAAAAGATCTAAGAACAAACAGAAGCAAGTTAAGTACAAGAAATTGGGCCCCACACCACTAAGCAATTCGGAAAATGCAGAGTAAGTAAGGAGTAAATACAACCTTCATCACATGTTGTTTGTGAACACAAACAACACAAATAGCCTCTCCTGTTTTTTTTCACTCAGTGGAATAAAATGAGTATTCACATACTCAGAAAATCCTTATGGCATCTCTATTCCTAATACTCCAACTGAAAACCATCTCAATTCCTCATAATTAGGAGATGAATTAAATAGAAAACTCAACTCTTACCCCTTCTACTCCCAGTAAAAAGCAGCAAATTATTGATAACACATAATGGAAATGAATCTCAAAACACTCAAGGAAGGAGAGGAGCCATACTCAGATGGCTCCCTATTTTGCAATTCCACTAATAAAACATTCCTGCAAAGAAAACCATAAAATACAAATAGGCTGGAAGGTGGATTTTGGGGTGATGTGTTTCGCCTTGGCAGTGGTGACAAGTGAATCTTATGAAAACTCACAGAAGTATGCACTACAGAGTGAATGTGTGTAAATCATGGCAAAGGACAAAGGACACAGAGTTTGTCGACTTCCTATAACCTTTATGATAAGACAAGCCTTCACAAGATTCCTCTTCCCTAACCCTGGCCATCCTGTACTTGTCCTGATTTTTATCAAAGCCAGCCACTTTCCTTTACCTGGATTCTGTTTAAGTCCTCTTGTGCTGTAAACTCAGGACCACTTCCTGGGGAGGGAGAGCATCTAGCCCCTGCCCATCTGAGTACCCCAGGGCCTTACCACCACCATAGCTAGTGTCCTCTGTGTGCTCTCTGCTGGCATGTGCACTGCACTGTAAACCTCACTCAGAAGGCTTCTGTCTCAGCCAGTGTGTGCCCCTGAATACCCATAGAAAACAAACAGATTGGGAGGTGGATTTTGGGAGAGCTCAGGAAGGAAACTGCTGTTCTAGTTGCTGAATATATTATTTTGTATTCATCAAACTGTGACTTATGGTTAAGCAGTTTGTGAGATCTCATGGGCCTTACTTTCAAACTTTCCTGTGAAGATATCAAACTGAAATAAACATTTGAAACAATATTTGGTTTTAAGATGAAGGTGTGTGTTTATGTCACACAAATATGGGCCTAAGAGTTAATAAAAGACAAAATTTCTCTCCAAATATAATACATAAAGTCCAAAAAGTTATATATTTTTAGATGGTCTATGTATACATACCTTGACAGAAGACCAAAACTGTCGTTGAAAAAATAAGTAAGGTCCAGAATTTTTATTTTCTAAGACACTAAAAGAAGAGAAAGCACAATCAAATATAAGTAAAGGCCGTTTCATTCCTGTCAACACAAAAGTCTACAAGTAAAGAGGATCAGAAAAAGAATTCAGCAGTGTGCAGCTGGGGTGAGGCTCAAAGCAGAGAACTTGCTCAGCATTCATTCCAGGAGCAACACACAGTGGGGACACAGGCAGAGAGAAAGAAAAGGAGAAGAATAGAGAGGGACAGGCATAGAGAAACAGAGGGATAGAGGAAAGGCAAAGTCCAAGAGGAGGTAGGAAAGAGGGAAATAAAAAAAAGAGGGAAGAAAGAAAAAAGAGAAAGCAATGAGTCTGAAGCCCAAAGAAAGCAAACACACCTCAGGAAACTGAGGGGTGAGGTTATGTTAATTAATTGTCCTGCTAGTTGTCTGTTACTTTACTTGCTAACAATTGTCTCTGATTGGTTGAATAAATGCTGAGGCCTGAGATTGGGCAACGACAGAGGTAGGAAGGACTAAGGTGCACGGGCTTTTGAAGCAGAGAGGTTCAGAAGAGAAGAAGCCAGAGCAGGAAGGAAGACACACGCCATGGGGTAGAGATGGAAGAAGATTCTGCCACGTGGCCTGGAACATCGGCATAGCATGGAGAATAACAGCCTAGGGGACATATGCATATATGGGGTCATATTTGGGGAACAGAATTATGAGCTAGCTTAGATGGAGTAAGATAGCACAATCCAGGCCAAGGCTTGTTAAAATCCATCAGGTGTCTGTGTGTGTATGTGCTTATTTATAATGGCAGGCTAAGGATTAACACTTCCGACCAATTAACAATAATCTAAATACTAAGTAAATAATTTAATTATTTCTATAGGAAACAAAACTCAATTTTGAGATTCTAAAAAGAATAAACAGAGGCTGGAGAGATGGCTCAGCGGTTAAGAGCACTGGCTGTTCTTCCAAAGGACCCAGGTTCAAATCCCAGCACCCACACGGAAGATCACAGCTGTCTGTAATTGCTGGGCGTGGTGGCACACACCTTTAATCCCAGCACTTGGGACGCAGAGGCAGGTGGATCTCTTTGAGTTCAAGGCCAGCCTGGTCTACAAAGTGAGTCCAGGACAGTCAAGGATACACAGAGAAACCCTGTCTCAAAAAAACCTAAGGGGGAAAAAAAGACTTAAAAAAAAAAAAGAAAGAACAAGCAGCATTATTTGCTTTACTTTGTTCAAAAGATCAATTCCTCCAGTCTGAGGTAATTTATTACTACACTGGTAAAGTTTGCATTTCAAGCCACCTTTACCTTTCTAGTTTAGACTCTGAAAGCAAATATGGAATGTTATGCTCAATGTTCTTATGGATTGCTTACTTTTTGGGATACAGGGGCATGAATACATCATCATCTAAGGTTCTTCTCATCCTCAATAAAAGTGCTTTAAGGTATACCTACAGAGGTAAAAGAATTACATTTGAATTACATTAAATAATTGTAACACTTACAACTGTACCATATAACCTCTCGAAAATTACTCATCAATAAAGCCATTTACCAATTTTTCAACTCCAAATCTACTACTATATGAAGATTTAAAACCAACAGTTTATTTTCAAAATAAAGTTAGCTGAAATTCAACAATGATAAAAAAGCTTTCCTAATCAGCTCAGTGAGAGCAGCAATTTTACATCTGGGAGTATCTGGTCATTTTCAAATATGCTCTTTAAATTCCAACCACCAATCATGAACTAATCTATTTAAATTCCAACCATCAATCATGAACTAATCTAGTGGTTTTCCTTTCTATTCTCCCCCAAAGCAGTTTTACTGGGATGTTCAACAAGTGGAACTGGAAGTGGGCTGTGCTACTGAGTAGACTTGGCATCTTCCTTCTATAGAGTTTGGACAACTGAAAACTAGCAGCTTCACTGTATACACTTCAGGCTTTTATAGTGTAGATTACTCTACTGGGAGGATCAGATCCCTGGTTGGTTTAGAATAATCATTCATTCTCTTAAACTCTGGCTCATTTTCAAAAGAATCAAAATTTAAAAAATTTTTTAAAAATCAAAAAAAAAAAAAAAAAACCTTCCCAAGCATAGGAACTAAAGTACCTGTGTGTTTTTATTTTCTGCATTGACTACTGAAGGATAGCCATTTATTAATTTTAGCGTGATTCCAACCATTCTTGAAGTCTGTGTTGTAGAAAAGGGATCCCACATATTTTCAGCTATCACTAATAAGAAACAAGAGACAAGATACTAATATGTAGAAAATGGCAACATACTTTTAATGTCAGATAGTTCTTCGGTTATAAATACATTTATGCTTTATAACAGAAACTTCAGAATTTGTCCAAAAACAAGGGACAATGTTCTTACTGTGGCACCCCACCCCACCAACTGCTGGAATTTCAGAAGTGCAACACTGTGCCTGGTCATCCTTTGTCCAATTAATTAAGGACTCTGAGGGAAGAGAGGTGGACAGACATTCTTATTCATGCTACTCAATGAAAGCTAAGATATCGAGCAGATTCCCTTACATCCCAAAAGATCCTATTTAGACAACCAGAACTTGTAATTAAATTTCATTTTTTTAATGTAAAATAGGTTCCTGTATCAGTAATTTCTAATCTTTCAAGAAAATGGAACAAAACAGATGTGCATGGCTCCTCCAAAATATCTATTCAGTTTGGCATCAAGCAATCTTAAGTCTCTGAAACCAACCTATTGATCAATTATTGCTTCTAAGTGCAGGTCCCTGCAAAGTGGTCTTCGAGCCTCAAGGGAATCATTTCCCACCCTTTACCATCCTCGGGGCACGTGGTATGTAGTTATCTGTGTGAGGACATGGTCACTGGACTACAAACTCTGCGGACATACATCCGAGACACGCAGCACGCTGAGCCCCTCCTGAAAGCTACCTGTCAGCTTTGGAAGGACAACCTTCTCCACAATGGTGGGCAGCAGAGCGACATCAACGTCATCCTTCTCTTGTTCTCGTTCTTCACAACCGTAAAACAGCAGGGATTCAAACCACAGCATATTTTCAAAGTCACGGCACTTTGCCTAAGAAATATTAAAAAGGTTACTCAAACATTTCAGTGTCTGCTTCTGCTCTCAGCCATGTTAGGAGCTACACTCTGGCTGTAACAAACAGGCACTGGACAAAATATATAAAACACTGTCTTCAGATGGGGCAGAAGGGGCCCAGGACCATGATCATTAAAAGAAAGGATTCGGGTGAAGTAGACTGTTAGGTTAGTACAGCACAGACAGCACAGCTGGATCCCAGACAGGACACAGCAGTTTTGTGAAGTTGGGACAGCAATGGGTGTTCAAGACTAAGAAAGCTAAAAGCAGTGGATAGAAGAAGCTCAATAAAAAAAGACTTCCGAGCCGGGCAGTGGTGGCGCACACCTTTTTTTTTTTTTTTTTTTTTTTTT
>CAJQZJ010000638.1:78687-128864 GCA_907164525.1 Lophiomys imhausi | reverse complement strand
CCCTGTCTCAAAAAAACCAAAAAAAAAAAAAAAAAAAAAAAAAGAGACTTCCAACCCACACAGCCTTGAACCTCTGCAGTCTGAGACACATAGGCAGAGATCTACTAGAGCTGGCACTTCCTGAGAACTAAGCAGTCTCCGCAGCTCAATTCCTTTAGCTTACTAACAGACTTTACTCAGAGCTCTTGTTCCTAATCACTATCAGTCAAGGACTGAGACTCACCATGTCAGTGACTTAAAAGACACAATCATATCTGTCACCACAAGGTGCATAATAGTCAGCTGTGTTCTTCACTTTCACACACAAGGACACCAGGCTCTCCTGACCCCATCTTCACACATACTAGTTTGTTTCACCCATTTCATTTTTCATAACCATTTAGTTCAAGTCCTCATTTTTACACCTGCCCTACTGTACTTCCCCTTGGGTCCAAGTTCTCCTAGGAAAAAAAGACCAACTTCTTGCTATTCATGCTCATAACTCGATGTCAATATATATAAGAACAAAATTTTATATAAATTGACATCACAAAAAAAGCTTCTGCAAGAGTGATTAAAAAAACTTTATTTAAAACAAATATCAGATGCAGTCTATCTTAATTGATTATAGACTATGCTGTATCTCCTTCTGTAGCTTTTAAGGCATAAAGTACCCAAATCCTAGGCTACATTGCTTTTGAACAATGGTAGAAAGCACCTACCTCAAGAGGAGTCCAGGTGAGGAGCTGCAGTCTGATGAGGGGGTTGAAGAGTTTTGGCAAACAGAGGCCAATGTAAGCGTCCTTATAGGACATGCAGTATTTTGACCGCCACGCTTCAAACTGGGCTTTAATGCAGTCAATTGAGTAGAAACTCTCAAGGACATCTTCAAAAACTTTGCTGGACTCTTTCAAGATGCGATCTACAACAAATTTACAAACAAAAAGTTTTAAAGGAGCAGAATACTACTGTGTTCACAGTACACAGGAATTTACTATTTTCACTGGTGAGATGGCTCAGTTAGCTACTGGTGCTTATTCTCAAGTTCAAATAACTTGGAGTTATCTTTGGAAGCCACAAGCAGATAGGAGAACTGAAACATGTTCCACGTCTTTGTGGGTAAAGTGCCATAATGTCTACAGTAAGCCACTTCCAAATGGGGCAGTGACATATATGTATACACAGAGACAAAGCAAAGTGGAAAAATATCAGCATCTTCAATCTGGATAATGGACCAATGCTGGGAAATGTTCCATGTCCAAAATGCTTACTATAAAAAAGTTGGAAGTTAGGTATGGTGGAGCACACCTATAATCACAGTATTTAGGAAGTGGAGGCAGGAAGACCAGGAGTTCACGAACAAGGTTGACTAGGTGATGAGTTTAAAGTCAGCCTTGGCACAAAATGAAATGAAGCTAGACTGGGCTTTGAGATCCTGTTTAAAACAAACAAAAAAACCCTCTAGCCAGAGAAATTAGACCTGGTAACAAAGAGAAGCTGAGGCAAGAGGAGCACAGTTCAAGGCCGGTCTGGGTAACTTAGAGAGATTGTCTGAAAATGGGAGAAACAAAAATAAGCTAAATAAGGTTCTCTAATAGCCTACAGTCAATGTAATTCCAAATGACTACAGCCAATGGCGGGAAAGAGAATTTACTTAAGGAGCTTTCTAGAAATGACTAGCGTACAGTTGGACCAACCAAAACTCTTGGTTGAAATTACACACTGCTCTCTGTAGTGAGTCAGCTTTAGTGAGTATCTAGGGGCTTCTGAAACAGTCACTTGAAAGGGGGCACCTGTGGGCACCTGGCATGGCAGCATATGGACTAAAAAATGGTTTACAGCCTGCCATTGTTTTTAGCTGCTAAAAATGAAGAAGGTGGAGCACAGATTAGGCTGAAGCCAGGTGAAATCAGGAGAGACCCTGTTTAAGGATGTGGAGGCGGGGACAGATGGAAAGTGGCTTGTGTCATCTGGCAAGCAGAGAAGGCCTCAGCAAGGCAGCAAAAAGCCAAGGACTAAATCCCATGACATGGCATTTGCCCTGAAGGGTTCAACCAGTTCACAGGGAGGCCTGAATCGAAGAGCAGCTGAGTGGTTGTTGTTAATACAAACTGACCAGGATGGCCTACAGACAGCTGAGGCACCCAGCAAGAAGAAAGCTTTAAGCCTTTTAGAGTGAAGCTGCTACAGCAAAGCAAATAGCCAATTATTCTAAAGGACCTATGGTCTGAGAAAACACTGTTGACCAAGTGCCCTAAAGGATCTACTCCTAGAGTGTTCCTGACAACAGAGGACCTGCCCCAGAGACTGTATCCTGTATCCTTCTAAAAGGTTAGGGTTAGTTATTAGATAATAGGTGTTTATAGTTATTAATAGGGTTAGTTGTTAGGTAATAGGGATTTATAGTTATTCTTAGGGCTAGTTAGTTGTTAGGTAATAAGTATTTATATTTTTTATAAGTACTATAAGTGTTGTAAGTTGACAGTTATTAATAAATACTTTGATAACAAAGCTTCAGCTTCAGCTCTCCATGAGGATCTTTCCAGGCTGAGAGCGCCTTGCTAAGGAACTGTCTAGCCTGAACTTTCAGACCAGAGAGCTTCAGTAGAGTAGACCACAGACTCTGATACAAGGTTCTAGTCCTTTAAAGTTCCAGATCTGAAGACTAAAATCAGTATACAAGTATTAATTAAATTTCCTAACAAACTGTTATTTCTGGAAACTGTAATATTCAGTAATAAAAAACAGATAAAACAGCACCTCACTTACTGCAGAAGACACAAAAATTCTAACCTTTTCATGATTAAAAGCCACAAGGGCCATCAAAATGGCTAGTGGGTAAGAGCTCGTCACTGAGTCTGATGACCTGAGTTCAATCCCTGAGGACACACATGGTGGAGACACAACTCTTTGAAGTTGCCCTGGCATCCACAAGCCCATGTGGGATGCAGACATACACACAAATAAATAAATGTACATTAAAAAATGTTTTTTAAAAGCATAGCCAAGTAGAGAACATTTTGATGAGTCTCATTTCCAAATAGCCTAACCTTTCTCCAGATTGAAATTAGTAATATCTGTAGATGTCTCTTCATCATCACTGGAAAGGCCTTCAAGGTGATCTGCCATCTGACCGGTTTGCTCTCTGGCTTGCCTACGGCGAGTCCTAGATAATAGAGATTGATTTCTGAATTTAGATAAAAGTGATTGTAACTTCCCTAACAATGCCCAGCAAGTATTTTCAGAATCACCTCCTGGCTTCCCGCTCCGCAATCCGACGTTTTGCATGTTCTTGATAAAGTGCCCGATCACGTCCAAACGAATCAAGATTTGGTGCCATCAAAGCTTTATCTGTAAAACAACAAACAGTTAAAATTAACAGTCTTCCTTTAACAATCATGAGGAAAGAATTTGCACAGAACAAGCCATTATGATAGACTGCTTGCTAATCCCAACAGCAAGATTCTGCAATGACTGGTAAACTAGATAGGTTTTTAATATAGAACAAATCTTGGAATTATTGAGTTTCCATGAGAAAAACTAGAAAAATTAAAACAATGGTTCCTAAGAGCATAAGTACTGCTGGGCTTACTATTTCTGTCTAAACAACAGGAATAGCTTTATCCTGTTACAATGAACAAACAAATGAAAAATCTACATTACACACACAAAGGAAAAAATAGAATTTTAAAGAAAGATGCTGAATGATGTACAACGACAGCAGAGAAACATGTAAATAGATATAACAGTTTTGTAGCCAAGGGTTTAATAATTACACACTCTCAGCCTAAGGAAGTTTATTTAACAGTACTCTTAGGGCAGGCAACACCTAGACTGACACCCTGCATAGGGAAACTTCTCTCACTGAGTAGGGAACCTCTTTTCACATCATACATCCCTTGCCACTTTTTAATTCTTCTTTTTTTTTTTTTTTTTTTTTGGTTTTTCGAGACAAGGTTTCTCTGTGTAGCCCTGGCTGTCCTGGACTCACTTTATAGACCAGGCTGGCCTCGAACTCACAAAGATCCGCCTGCCTCTGCCTCCCAAGTGCTGGGATTAAAGGCGTGCGCCACCACCGCCCGGCTTAATTCCTCTTAATAACAGTCTAGATCTCCTGAAAACTCCATGATAATGTTCCACCTTTAGTTTCCAACTCTCTCCTGTTTAAATTTGTATTCTAGCATCACAGTTTAGTTTCAAATAAGTGGTTTTTGTTATTCCCTTCACAGCACCCACCCTTGGATAAGAGATTGCCTAGCAAAGGATATATACAGGTCAGCTAGCTGATGTGCCTGCCTGTGTGTAGCAAGTCCTAGACTCAATCCCCAGCATCACATATAAAATAGCTTCATCTCCCTGAAGCTATAAGTTAGCTTTGAGGTCCCCTATTGTGACAGCATGTCTGTTTCCTCAGTCTCCTTGGCCTGTTGCAAGTATGGGCCTTTCTGGTGATAGTTAAGTGCTCGTTCATGTAGAAGACATTATACTGGGGCAAGAAGGGGGACTGCAGTTAAAAGTGCACTCTGCTCTCGTACAAGACCTAAGTTTGGGTCCCAGTACCCACACTGGGGTGCTCACCATAACCCGTTAACTCCAGCTACACCTGCACTCATGTTCACATACCACACACACACTCAAATCCACATAATTAAAAAAAAAAAGTAACAAAACTTTTTTATTTAAAAAAAGGAAAGGAAGAATGGAAGCTCCGAGTGCATGCATGAGAACTGAAAGGTACTTCCAACAGAGCAATGACACAGTGACAACTCTTTCTTTAGAGAGTCCAGTCAGTGTCTCTACAGACTTCCTTAGGGTGCGTGCTGAAAGGAGAACTGTCTTCTGCAAGTCCCTCATTTCTACTTAAGACTTTCTGGAAAATACAGAGCGGTTATTGAAAAGCAAAACAAAACAAAGCAAGGGACTGGTGGGCAGACAGACAGACAGACAGACAGCGAGTGGCATCATTTAAAGCTCATGCAGATTTTTTTCATGTAGATTTTTGCTACCATGCAACAGGAAAACAAACCCTAACTTCTGTCCTGCCGTATCTCCAAACTACTCTACAGCTCACTGTTTGTTTGTTGTTTTTGTTTTTTTGTTTCGTTCTTCCTTCAAAACAGCTGATAGTAGGATGTATACTCTGGAGCTTACACATCAGATGAGGAATCAAAGAATCAATTATGCTTCCTTCATTTCTGTAAAAACTATACAAAAATCACTGCAGGTAAGAGCTTACAATCTAAACAGATAAACCTGAGAGTCCTTTTTAAAAAAGGACAAGAAATTGATTCCTTCATGTCTCTTGTAATTTTCCTTAAATCTTTGTCAATTACATCCCTCAAGAATGGTGTTTTTTTCATTTTTCTTTCATTACTTTCCGTTTTTCAGACTAATTAACATGCATCATATAACATCACTTCAAATTCCAGGTAACTACACAGTGTTGTAATCTGAAGAATAGATTATAAACAGGAAGGATAGTGAATGTGCTATATAACTCACACCATTAAAATAAAGAGGAAATTATTTCCTTTAGATGCACAATGGTTACCTGTAATCTGCCCCCGAAATCTGGCTCTCTGGATCAAAAGTGATCTGGGAGGGATGCATTAGTCATTTAGATGCCCAATGTCAATGATGTAACTTAAACTTTTACAACAAAGCCAGGCCAAAGCCATTCATATGGCTCACAGCTGATTCTGGATGTGTTAGATCTGAGAGCCACGTATCTTCTCTTTATGCCTCTGCAACACCCATCAGAAAACAGGAGGATGCTTCCCACAGATTCAATATCTGATAGGGAGGATAGGCTATATACTGTTCTAAGAACAGCAGTAGGCTCCTTTAAGAATCATTTGGAGCGATTGTTTAACATGCAGATTTCTGGATAGGAAGGACCTAGGAGGAATCTCCAGGTATGGGGACCGGAAGATCTGCATTTTAAAAGAGCATGTCATGTAACTAACTATATGGACACTGCTAGCACAGGTACAAAGAAAGGGCAAAAGAAACCACGAGAAACCCACACTAAGAAAACTCCCATCAGACTACCCAATATGAAGTGCAATGAGGGAAATGGAATTGAAAGGTTTTCTAAGGCATCTGGCTAAAGAATCTCAACTATAGAAATTTAAAGAGGTTTCCAATTGATTTTGAGTTTTCTTCATGATTCATGTCATAAGCAACAATATAACTCAATTTCTACATTTTCCACAAAATTTCAAGAACTGTAGGCATTAGCTGACTAAAAAAAATAGACAGTATGTATATACAACAAACTAGAAAAAAAAAAGCACATTTAAAAAGAAATAAAAAAGCCTTTGCTTTACTCAGGGGTTTGGCATCAAACTTGTCTAATCTTAAAGCTATCATGTGCCACATAACACAGCCTCCTCCCTGCTCCTTCCCCCAGAACTTTCAAGTCCCTAAACTCAGTATCTCTTACTGTGATCAAAAATAGTATTTGTATCAGAGTCGTGAACAGAATAAAATTGGGGGGGGGGCTGTCAATTAGGGTAAGAGATAGTGACTTTAAGATAAATACTGATCATGTAGATGCTATGCTCTATTGGCTGATTGAAAAGCAGATCCAGGGAAAAGTAGAGTGATAGAATATTAGTATATTTTTCAGCTCCTTGGTTAGATCATACTTTATTAAATGTAATCCAAGTACATGTGTTATAATTTTTAGATCTACCTAACTTATAAACAAGAAAATTTTAAAAAGAAAAAGGTCTGTAATTTTCAATTAGGCTGCACTAAGTAAACAAGGTTGTTTAATGAAAAATAAAAACCTTCAAGATGGACTGACTTGAATGGCTTGAAAACTCCGAAGATTCATCTTTAATATCATCTTGTCGTCTTTGGACAAGGCGGGAAGCTCGCTGTTTGTACAGCTGATGTATTGCTGATTCAAGTTCATTAATCAGTGGCACCTGTAAAAATACAACACACTCCGTAACACCAAACTCCTCAGCTGCTTACTCATCTGAGGGTTCCATGCTACTTCCGGTTTTCTGAAAAAGCACTGTTTCTATGGACAAAGTAAACACGGGTCCCCAGCACAACCAGACAGCAAATCACTGTGTGTAAGGAAGCATCACTCCTTGCATCCTGTGCACAAAGCTAAATGTACAGTGCTGCTTATCACAGCAAAAGTTGACTTCATAGATGGGACAGTTCCATGTCACAGAAGGGACTAGTAAGCACATGTCAAGCTTTAGAGCTCTGTCTTCAGAGAACACGTGGGGTTTACAAGCCTTCTAAGCTTACGCTAATTTTTTAGCAACATGATCTAAATGGCAAATTTTGTAGGCTTCTCTTTCTGTTTTTGTTTATTTTTTAAGATGAAGCCTCTGTAGCTTCCAGCTGGTCTACAACTCAATACAAGTCCTAGCTGGCTTCCTGACTCATCCTCCTGAATGGTGCAATTACAGGCACAAACCACGTTTGATAAACTTTCTGGTTTAAATAACTGTTGTGCTGTGCCAACCCTGCTACAATGGCTCTACGGTAGGTAACAAGTATGTTGACTGTCCAATTTAAGTTGCTCTGCCAGTCACTCATGTAAAGTACCCTACAATAATGTTACACTATTCTGAAACTTGATTGTACACTTTACAACTAAATTAAAAGAGTAAATAAAATTTCTAGCTATTGCTAACCAGTCTTGAAATCAAACTCTAAAATGAATCTCTTCCTAGCAAATATTTGTTTTTATTTTATAATAAAATCTTCACATAAATTACCAGCTTTGAAAGTCAACAAAATTTCCTAACTTAATACACCTAACTTAAATTAGTACAAAAAGAATACAAATACTACAGAACATGGCATCTAAATTTTCAAAGACCAGAACATCTTTCTTTATAAATACCTTATAAAACAACCAAATGCTATGAAACTTTCACAAAACACTAAGGACCACTACACATACCTGAGGAAACCAGACATTCTAGTTTCCTGGCTGTTAGTAAAGACACTAAATACAGTTTGAGAACACTGGCACCAAGTGTTATAGCAGCTTCCTGAACTGAACAGACTGTAAATGGAAAATAAAAAAGGCAAGTGGCACACAAAGATGTCTATAATAAAGCAGTTTTATATTCTTGCATGATTCCATTGTGAAAGTGGCAAATGTTCACAGAAAGATCAACTGATGGAAGAAACACTTTGTTCTTTAATATGTCATGAGCAACAATGTCCCCAAATCAGCGATGATTATTCTCTAGTCCAAAGTCTTTATCTAATCTGAAATTTGTATTTCCCAATTACTTCCATATTGTGGCTTACACTTCTCATCTACACCCCAGTAACCTCCTTTTTAAAATCATGCAAGACAAATGTAGTGAAGATATGTCCTTTTAGTGTTAGATAAAACATTCCCTTTTATGAGAGCTCAAGCCTATGCTGGCATTGTAAAGAGTTATCTGATTTAGGAACTTAGAATGTCTTTTTTAAACTCAGAAATCAAATCTCAGAACTAAACCTTAAAACTCACTTTTAGATTTCCTTGGAAGTTCACAACATTGACTTATCTCAAGAATCTGTACAACAGTTTCTTTAACCTCTCCAAACTAAAACCTGTCATTATTACTATATTTAAGAGCAAATTTAAAATGAAAGACACAACAAGATGACTGGAGGGGAAACTAAGTTATGGAAGTTAAAATGACCAACAGATAATTTAAGTTTAAAAGCCACTCTAATTTTCAAAAAGAGGGGAAAAAAGGAGAGTTTAACTTACTCTGAAAGAATATTTATACAGTATAACTGAACATAACATTCATATCTATCCAATTACTCCTATTTTAAAATTTTTATCTTCAAATGTTCTAAGGATGACAACTGATGGCATTATCATTCAGAAGCACACATAACTGAAGGCATGAAGATGTAAGAATGAAGGAAATACACATCTCAGATACAGGACTATCTGTTCCTTGTTCTAAAAATATATTCAATACATACTATTTCAGATTTGCTACAGAATATCTACTTGACTCTATGGCCAAATAGCACTACCTGCAGAAGACATCTCCAGAACACAGTATTCAGGAGAGGAAGCACACTAATAAATCAGTAACAGACACTATATCCTAATAATTTTTCTTAATCCAGGGATGGTATAATCTAAATACATATTTTAGCATTATGCTTGCAATTTTGAGTGCTTAAGTTTGTAAGTTCTATAAAGCAAAAACCAAGACTCTTAAAAAGAATCAGGTCCCAGAGACCAGTCCCATTACATATATGCTATTGTTTCAGGCAAAGGTCCTTATTCTAGCTGGCTCTGCTCCAACCCCTGCTCAGCTGAACAGCTGGGCTCGTGCTCCCTTCCTGGCCCCAAACAACTGACCTGCCACAAGGAATATCACCACGTCAGGTGCTTCTCTAGAAACTGCACAATACAGTAAACCATGCTAAGTGCTACAGAAGACATGATGAATGCTACCATTCCAGATCTGACCACATATGACTGAACTAAGATCCATCAGAGAGTAAGTCTAACTGTTTTTTTTGTGAGCCTTTGGTTTTATTCTATTGAAGCAAACATTAAAAAAATCATCCTACTATACTTTATACTTACAGATTCTATAAAAAAAATCTAGTTAATGATATAAAAACATGTACCTTCCTATCTGAGATTATGAGAGAAAATATGTAAGGACCATAATTGTAATGTTTGTTTTTTTTAAAGGTGAAGTACATGAATGCTTTTAAACCAGCCCATCAAGTCAGACATCTATTTTTTCTTTAATTTTATTTCTTGTTGTACGTATATATGCACACATGGTGTATGTGGGTGCTCATGCCACAGTGCATGTGTGTAGGTGAGAGGAATTGAGTTGATGCTCTCCTTCCATTTTTACAGGGGTGCTTGAATTGCAAGCACCTTTACCTGCTGGGCCATCCTGCCACTCTTCCTCCCACCTTTAAAAGTTTTAATTATTGTACATGTCTGTGCATGACGGGTGTAGAGCACTTAAAACAGACAAACAGGAGGTTACTTGAGAAGTGAGCGTGTGCAACTAATTTTTAAATGTATTTTAAAGATTTTATCAAATGTCATACTAAAGCAATGAATTCAGAAGAAATCAGAAATGTTCAATGAATAAAAACTTATAATGGATGGCATCTGAAATGAATGAAGCATTGGCTTAGATGAAAACCACCAACAGAAATAGCACCATAATACCCAGTATGAAAGAGGAGAACTAGTAAAACTTTGTGATATATTATACTACTAATAAATTGTATAAAAATAAACTTAGACCCAAGCAATAAAAACAAAACTATTAGGTGAATCCCTTTTATTATCAGTTCAGTGCAGGGCAGTAATCTAACATGGTACTGGGACAAGACTTGTCCAAGTCTTAAAGCATGTGTTCTGAGGTGCTCTTTCGGTTTGTATGAAGCGCTGCATGCTCTCAACTAATGGAGTAAAGACAATGAAGCCTGACTCCAGCACTTCTAATGCTGCGTGTATTCTTTTCAAATAATTACAAGATGCTCTATGAAAAGCCATCTAGGCTTCCCTAGTTTTGCCTTATTCAAAGAGATTAGTATTTTTGCATTCTTACCTTTTCACTGAAACACTCAAGCAAGTCTTGGACATACCCTCGCATTTCTTGCAAAAATTTATACCGTTCACCAATACCCCCAGAAGACCCTTCTAATCTCTCAATAGCCCTGGTGGAGTCCACTCGGCTTTGCAGATGTTTTTCATGCTGCTGTCGATTGGTTTTGTGCAATTCTTTCATGGAGTCCAACCTTAAGAACAAAAAAAGGATAAATATAACAGATTTACATCTAGAATTCAATGCTGTCAGGACTCTTGCAATATTATAATGCATTTTAGTTCCACTACTAGAACATAAAAATATTTGGAATGCATCTTTTTGTCTGCATTGCTTTTCTTATTAAGAAAAAAAATTTTTAAAAACTTTAGAAAGGCAGTTTACAGACTTCAAATAGTTATTTGGTGGGCTAAGCAAAACTCCCTGCTTTGCGTCTCCCCCATCTCGACTACACTTTCAGATTCCAAGAGGTGCAAAGTCAGCACTGTCTTCGACAGCTCATGGAGTGGCACTTTAATAGCTGTGAGGCTTCCACAGAAGTAATCCAGGAAGGTAGCAGAAGCAAGCATGAGGTCATCTTCTGTTTAGCTTTTGAAGGTGGGCCAGTCAGTCTTCTTTGCCAGCATTCTGCATCTGCTACCCCAGACTACAGAGTGCCTGAGGGACCAGAAAGCTAGCAGACAGGTCTTTAAGAAGTTGATCTGCCCTACCTGTCTTTAAGCTGTTTCTTTACCAAATCAATAGTAACGGGAGCCATCTCATTACTGGGAGTTTTGAAAGGGACTGTATTATCTGTTTTGTGAGACTTGGCGTCTGATCCGTAGGCTGTGTAACTATAAGGTATGCCATAGGATGCACCATAAGGCATTGTTTGGTAAGTGTTCTGGTAGTACATATTCACTTCAGTGGGCTGACTTGCTTGAACCTGAAAAGAAATGGAGGTATGAGAAACCTAATAGCTAAAGTTAAGAAAATAAATAAATGTCTTTAAAGTTGTGAAGAAACACAAACAACACAACAGCAAATCTATACCCAGTTCCCAAGCAGGAATTAAAATAAGTAATTGCACAATTCTTCAAAATCAAATGAACATAGGGTTGTATAAATTCATAGATCTTGGTAAAAATCACTGATTTTATTTCTAATAATTTTCAAAAAAAGTTTGTCAGAGTTTAGAAATGGAAATAAATTTAGAATCCAAGTAACATTTTATCAGGATAAGTGATTTGCCTATGGTCAGAAAATAAACAGGCAATGAGAGTTTACAACTAAGACTCTTTACAGTTAATCCAAAGTTTTCCCTATACTCTGCTCTCAACACTACCCAATACTACAAATAAATGCTCACATTATGCAACTTTCTCCAAGCTGCTACAAAACACATTACTGGAACTACTTTGGAATGTATTTTTGATCAATCCCACTAGTTTGCATACCTGGGAAACCTATCTTCAAAACTAAAGCAGCAACAACAACAAAAGCCCCAATATTTGGATCAAGGCAATATTCTTAAACTTCAGCATGCGCCAGAACCACCTGGAGAACTTGCTAAGAGAGTGCTGGGCCCAAAGGCCTCCTTGTGACTTGAGACTGCGCCTTTGTATGGGCTTCCAGAACCTACTGTTGAAGGACTAGATTGAGAAAATGGACATCCCTCCTCCATTCTGACTACAAAAAGCAAAATTCGAAGCAGTTTATTCTAAAGGCCTAGTGAAACATAACCATATGCCATTTTTTTTTTACTTGAATGAGTAGAAACACTCAATATGAACTATGTTTCCACTTTAACAACTACAGGAACCTCTACTTGTCTCTCCATTTTTGAAGTCTCAGCCGTCTTACCTGCGGGATGTTAATTCCTTTTCTGATCTGCTCCTGCTCCCACCGGCTGAGCTCTTCGTCTTGTTCTCCTGTGACTAGCGCATCGTCATCGCTCCCCTCAATACCTGCAGCCACAACAAAAGAAATCAATATCCAACAGGAAAGAGATCTGAGCTGTGTGCAAGACCTGATCACAAGTACGAATCCTGCTAACTTGTCTGCTTTGATCTATTCAATATTCCTGACTCTGCCTGTTTTAAAGATGGCACCCTTCTTTAAAGCTGAAGCAGCATTTGATGTTATGTTCACAGTCTTTGGTTTAAGATTGACCTCAACTCTACAAAAGGAAACACAAAACCCATAGCTTAAGAATACTTAGAGACTTAGATAAATTCTTGTAGAAAGTACTTAATACTGGTTACCCAAGAAATGCTAAGTATCAGCTTTGGAACAGACTGCACTCAAGCAAAAACAGTCCTCTAAGGCAAAGCAGTTAAAAACGTAAATGTTACAGTGTCAAATCACATTTAAATGCAATGCAGAGTGCTTGCCATCAAGTTTCATAAAATTACCTATTTCCTCGGCGATTTTTTGTCTTTGTGACTTTTCTTTCACAGAAAAAACTATACGGCGTTTCTCATCATCATCTTCATCATCACTGGCATCATTCTCATCCTCTCTGACCAGGCGACCTTTACCAGGCTCATTATCGTGAGGAGTGAAATCTCCAAGTTCCCGCGCCATCTGACGCTTTTTCCTTGCAGCATGTATAAAAGCTGCATCTGGAATTTCTCCTGAAACAAATAAGAATTATAAAACATGGAAGTACCTGGGGAATGAAGCTTATTTTTTTGAAAACAGGAATAGTCTTGTCAGCATAGTAGTTAACAATGGCTACTGGTACCTCTTCCTAAACTCTATACTCATTCCGATTGATGAACTGTTGGACAGAGTGAATCACAATTTCCCCAGCCCAGCAGAGGCATCTTTAACTGTTTATACATAATAAATGATATTTCTTCATAATTTAAATTTGGCCACTTGAAGTACTGATTTTAAAACTGATAGCTAGTGTACAGATTTGTAAACTATTTCCTATAGGAAATATAAAGGAAGAAAGAACATAAAAAAATAACAACTAGTTATATTTTTTGTAGTAGTTGTACAAAGAGTTGTCATTATCTGGTAGAAGGGTCCAGGGAAAATAAGCCTGAGAAATAGAAACCTTCAGGACCATCTGGCATTTCCTTGAAGCCCATGTGTTTCACATGATAGTTAGAGACATGGCTGCTCTTCGGAGACTCTCAGTTTGATTCCTGTCTCCCACATCGGGTGACTCACAACCACTCGTAACTCCAGCTCCAAGTGAACCCAACACACTCTTCTGGCCTCCTCAGGTACTGTACTCACATGCACACCCATATATAGATACATGCATATACATATAACTTTTAAATTATTTTTTAAGTAATAAACTTGGGAAAACTGCAAAACTTCTGGTTCTTGTGTGCCTTAAAGAGACGTCCTAATTACGAACAGCACTTGTGTCAGTTAGCTGTGTTCTAAAAGGCACCTGTGAGCACACACCTGGACGAAGGACATTCAAAGAAGACACGGCACTGGAGAAGGCGCCACCAGCCTTAGCTCTGTCCTCCTCCCTCTCACTCTCCATGTCCACTCCATCTTCACCATGCTCGCTGATGATGACTCCATCTTCTTCACTTGTATCCTTAACATGACACGCTTTGTCCAGAGGCTGGTCATCTGAATTTTTTTTAAGAGCAATTAAATATATTTAAAATAGAAAGTTATAAACTATCAGGGAACTTTTTATTAAACCATGAGCTCAATCCACTAAAACTTACATTATTTCTAGTACTTAAAAAGACTCAAGCGCAAACATAAAACAGCACAGTAGACAGGTTTGGGTACGGGTAATACAGAGGAAACAGGAATACATTGACATTTTAGTTAAATTTGTAAAAAAATTTACCAAATTTGTCAAAATTTTTAAGTATCTTTCTCTGAAATCTTACTGGTAAGAGAATTATTTTAGAATCCCCTGGAGCTGAACTACAGGCTGTTTTAAGTCGCCCCATGTAGGTGCCAGAAACTGAACTCTAGCCCTCTGTAAGAGCAGTAAGTGCTCTTTACTGGTGACCATCTCTGCGTTGCCTGTTAACACTCTGATTTCTCACTTTATAACAGTGCTTCACTAAACACTGGACCCATGCAAGACAGTTTTCTGTTGAGAACCAAATATCCAGTGCTGATCTGACTTTTAACATATGATCAGGGAGAAGAGATCCCAACAATTACATTTACACTCTATAAGCCTGACCCTGTCACAACTCAGTGTTGAAGTATGTACAATGAAGCATAGAAAACTTGGTAGTTCTGTGAGCCCAGAATTGAGAGAGAGAGACAAACTAGAGATACCAGGACACAAAGAATATTGACATATAAAGCAGGGAGGACGCTCTGGAATGGCCACATTCTCACATGTAGACAGAGTTCTCTAATTATCACTTCCAGTCTCAGCTGAAGGCTGACTTACGACTATATTCCCACTGTGAGTGCTCATCTCTGTGATAGACCATCCTTGGTTTGTAATACTTAGAACCAGCTTAATCTCTACTATAACTTGTTTCAGACAAAATCAAGAAAATCACAGTGTTTTGACTTTGAACCACTGGCCTTGATAACGCTTATTCCGAAAGCACTGAGTACAAAGTAAAGAGTAGAGCACATCTGTACTCTAAAAGGAAAGATGCTTTTGTTCCCCAGTGCACCACTTTCCCAAGCTGCTAGCATGCTGTCTTCCTCAGGCGGTGCCCTCCCCACAGGCAGCAATTCTGGGCTAAGGACTCAGCACATCCTCTTTGGGACTTGTAAGGGCACTGTTATTCCACATGTTGCCTTACCTTGCTAATCATCAACTTCCCTGCTAACTGCATCCTGGAACCTAAAGCTTTAAAAATCAGTTCAGTCACATGGCTAGATAAAGTACCTCTTTTTAGTTAAAAAGTATTTTGATATTTACTTTTTATATGTATGGATACATGCTCCCATGTGTCAAAGGACAACTTTCAGAAGTCAGTTCTCTCCTACTTGGGGGTTACTAGGGGCTGAACTAAGGTGGACAGGCTTGGCAATGAGCACCTTTACCCAATGAGCCATCTTGCCAGCCTCAATTTGTCTATGCCCTCCTCTAAGTCCGGGGGCTTTTCAGACTGAAAACAGATCTCATGCGTTCAAACAATGAATGATTCTATAGATATTTTAATGTTCTTGTGTCACTGTTTGCAGTTCATTACTGTGGTAAAATAAAATACACGTAACTTGAAATATAGATGAAGATGGCTCAGCAGATAAAAGTGCCTTGCCAGCCTGATGACCTGAGTTTCATCCCCACTACCAACAAGGTGGAAGGAAAGAACTAACCCTGCAAGTTGTCCTCTGACCTCCACATGCACCCTGTGGCATGCATACACACACACATTCTAAATAATTTTAATTTTTAAAAGTGTATAGTTCAGCATCGAATACATTCACAATACCTTATAACTATCACCACCACTCATTTCCATTACTCTCCATATGAACTTTTTCATAAACTGAAAATCTACATCAATGAGACAACAAGAGATTATGCCCATTCCAGTCTCTGTTTCTGTCCAGTCCCTGGAAGCCCTCATTCTAACTTTGGTCTTTGACTATTTTGTCTTATATAACTGGAAACATACGGCATTTGTTGACAATTAGTTGCTTTGGCTAGTGTCCCCCAGATTTACTCAATCATAGTTTGTGCCAGACTCTCCTTCCCAAGCCTCACTATTACAGTGCATGTGTATATACACACTACCTGTTAAGCTGTTCATCTGCAGATGAACATGCTGTTCCATGTCTTAGCTGTTGTGAATGCTATATGAGTACACAAATCTCTCCTCAAGAACTTGATTTTCTTTTCAAGTTGTGTCACAAGTGGCATTCCTGAGTCCTCTAGTCTGTTCAGATACCCATCTCTACCTCTATCCAGTTTCTGAGAGCAACTATCCCTGCTATTAATTTTGACTATTCTAAATATCAAGTATTATCAAATCAAATCATACACTATTTGTTGTTCACCTCTCTCACCAACAGTGCATAAATATCCCACTTTCTTTATATTATCAACATTTGCTATTCTCCGGGGGGGTGTTCCTCAGAAAATATTTTTTAAAAATAGACATCTTAATAGGCATATAAGGGCAAACAACCCCCTGTTGGCTCTCAGTTGAAAGAAAAATTACTGTACATGTATGTTGTATATTTGCTTACATATGATATAGTATATAATGTATATACTATACATAAAGAACTAGTTTAATGTGTGCACATATATATTTTTTTATTCCAATACTATACTCAAAGTTATGCATATGTTCAGTTCTATAAATGGCAAATTTAGGTGGGGAGAAGAAAAAAATAAATGGCAAATAGTTAGTAAGTGAAATTGTTATGTAGGTATCATCTGCAAACAACATCAAAATCTGTCTTTAGGGAACTTCAGTGCATTTCAAGATTCCATATACTAGATTATGACTGAGCAAATTACAAGGACAAAGCATGGTAACAATTTAACAATTATATTAGTAGCTATGTTGTCCTTTTACCAATTCTCCATAGCAATGCTAAATTAACATGGCTTAGGTCTACACCTACGAAGCAGAGGGGGTAGCTCAGTTATTATTTGAGTGCATGAAGTCCTACGTTTGTCCCAAGGACCACATGAACTGGGTTTGGTGGCCCACACCTGTGAGGAGGTAAAAGCAAGATGTTCAAAATTCAAGGTTACCCTTGCCTATGAAGGTTTGAGGCCAGCCTGGTGTACATAACAGCCTGTCTCAACAATACTCAATTAATTTGGGAATACCACAAAGCCAGGGTTTTCATCAATGCCCCTTTTGTTTGAAGTTAATTCACCTTTGCCTACCTAAGTACTTAGGTACAAAGAGGTCTAGATGATGTATCAACAATGCTTCCAGGACTGTCATTCCAGTAACAGCAATGACAATCTATGATACATACCTGTAGGCATAAGGTTATTGTGTAATTCAAATGCTGATTTTGGTACCCCTCCATATCTGGTTTCAGTCCTTACTCTGAGGAGCACATGTCTCAATGATATGTGAACACTGCTCTCCAATAGACCTGATATACCAATAAAGCAGCTTATAGCCAATCACTGAGCAGAGGAGAGAATAGGGCTGGACTTCCTGCCTTCCAGGGCAGGAGGAGTTAAGGAGAGGAAGTAGGAGGATTCAGGGAGAGGCAGAGGCAGGAGAGACCACGAGAGATTCAGCTGAAGCAGGAAAACCACAAAGTGCCAAGTATCTCTGAGATTTATGCTGGGGTGGAAGCCAGATCAACTTACTGGGTTAAGAATAGAGTAATAACTGTTCAGTTTTTGTGTTGTAAAGCCTGTTTAACAAATAATATAATAGAGTCTCAATTATTTGGATGATAGCCAGGTTAAAAGGTAAACTGTGAAACTAACACAATCATATAAAGTTACATTAACACATACCAACAAAACAGTGTCCTACCTCTGGGAGAACACTGAATTCCCTGATGAGTATCAGTCCCCAGTGACAGTAAAAGAAGATCAAAAAAGATGGCCTTAAAAACTTCATATTTACTTCAATTCTCAACCCAACAGTGAGTGGAAAACATACCACCAAGCCTTCCTTAATTTCCACTTTGTGACCTTCTGAGCACTATTTCACTGTACAGAGTTGGTTCTCAACAACTCCGGCAAAAAATGGAGCAATTTCCAAGATGCAAAAATAGTTTAGTTCTCCTAAAAATATTCTTCCTCCCACTTGCCTTCCCTATCCAGAACATAAGACACAACAGTTCTCATCTACCTTAGCACAAAGCTTCAATTTGGGTGCTACTTCTAACAGCAAATGCATACATGAAGCTTTTGTATGCATATATATCAACTTTCCTAGGAATGGTTCTCAGAGAAGCCAGTTTCTACATCCTGTCTCACACCCACAGCAACTGCCCCCTACCCAACAGGGTTTCTCTGTGTGTAGTCCTGGCTGTCCTGGAACTTTCTCTGTAGACCAGGTTGGCCTCAAACTCAGAGATCTACTTGCCGCTGCCTCCTAAGTGCTGGGATGAAAGGCATGTGCCACCACTGCCTGGCAACAGTAACCACTTTTAACCCACCCACAATTTCCCAGAGCTGCAAAAAGTATCAATCTTATTCAACTTACTAAGGGCAATATTAATGGATCAAAGTTGGCCATCAAATTTAAACTATTTTAGGACTCCAATCTCTCCTTGTACCAATTCATGACACCTGGTAATACCAGGTTACAGTTTCAAAAGCTATTTATCATATCTTGGCAAGCCACTAAATGCTGGAACTCTAAACCGCTTACTGCATTTTAGCCATCCTTCACAACCTGTCAACAACTTGTCTTTCACATTTAAACACTAAATTATTTACTTCACAAAGGGCTAATCAAATGTGCTTGCTCTTAATCCTTGTTGATAGTCCCATACTTTCTCCCATTTTGGGAATTTTAATCATCAACTATCCAGCTTCACATCTTTCTTGTCTATGAAGTTGTCCTCCTTTTTCTGCAAATGTACAGTTATCCTTTGGAGGACTACTGGACATTCTGCTAACACTTCTGTTGAATAGTTACATAATAGTCTCCATTACTACATTGTACATTTAAATATAATATCATTCTTATTCACATCATGCCTGTAGCTGAGAACCTGGGAAATTTTCATTAAGTGTACGGAATAAAGACTTCTCTGAAACATCTGCATGAGAGAATCTTAGATTATAAGAAATGCACACATTAACTATATAAAATAACTGCTTGAAACATTTTAAACTTTGGGCCTGGTAGAATGTCTGCCTCCAGCAAAAGAGAAAAAGTGAGGAGAGGGAAAGACTTACACTTGAGTTTTGAGGATACAATGTGTATCTGGTCTCTCACAGTATCAGACAAGGCTGTGAGTACTGATATTAATAACATTAACTTATGGAATTCCTGGAAGCTCTGTAAGAGGTATTTCCAATAAGGAAATACTACTAAAGGAACGAAAGCCTGTCACTGTTAAACAGCAGTATAGGAACTTTCAATAGTCTGCCTTTGAGGCTGAATTAGGATTTCCTTCTCCCTTCTACATAGAGCAGTCTCTACATTAGCAAAAATTCAGGAGCAACAATATCTTTTTTTTTTACACGTGTGAGAAAAATTACAGAATGGCATTGTAACTTCATGTGGACACTGGTCAGCAGAATGAGTTCACATTATATACTGCAAAGCACCATGGGAAAGAGTTCCCATCAGTCCTTTGAAAGGGTTATCTAATACTTACTGTCTGTACCTGTGCTGAGTTCTGTCTTGATCCTTGATTTTTCAAGATCTTCTTTATATTCTTTCTTGAGCAATTTAACTATCTTTTTGCTGTAACTTGATTTCTTTACTTTGAAAACTTCTTCATTTTCTTAAAAGAAATGAAATAAAGTCTGTACCAAACAAACTCAAAAAATGTTTTCCCTTCCCCATGCTTTCATGATGCTTGAATTCGCCCAAAATATTTTCACACACAAAAATCATTACAAAATTTAAAATTTATTTCATTCTATCATAGACTCAAAAACTGATACTGCCAGGCTTGGTGGTGCACTCCTTTAATCCCAGCACTGGAGAGGCAGAGGCAGATGATCTCTGATTTTGATCAGCCTGGTTTACACAGTGAGTTACAGAACTCCCAGGGCTACACTGAGAAACCTTGTCTCAAAAACAAAAACAAAAAACAAACAAAAAAGCCCCACCAAAAACAAACAAAAAATCAATTCCAGAAATGGATAATTCTGGAGAAATGGAAATTCAAAAATTTTAATGGGTAGCCAGAGAAACTTCACAAATTTGTCAATTCTTATTAACAAATTTGTTAATTTTTGGCTTATGTCATCTATCACAGGAGACAAAATATTCAGAATGTTTCCTTAAAATGTTAAATTAAGGAAGCTGAAACAATATACCCCAAATTACAAGGTTCTGCCAAGTCTGAATAACTGGTCACAATGGCAGTTATTTCAAGACTATGCCTAAAGCAAATCATTTTGCAAAACTAAATTTGAGTGACTTATCCCTCATCTTTGACTTGAAAATCCGAGTCAGGAACAAAACACTTCGGCAAACTGCCCAAGTGTCAAAAAACCTGGCCTGTACCTCCCTCTTCAAACAAAACAGCAGGGAGGCCAAAGATAAAGCACTCATCTGTCTAGAAACACGAAAGCGTTTTGATATCATGACTCAAGACTTTCGAAACCCACCCTGTTTTTCCTAACAAGATATTGAGGTACAAGTAAAAATATCTGGCACTCTTTTAAAGATCAGAGATCTAAATCCTCTGCAGCCTGGCCTCTCTTCTGCTTCAAGAGCCAACGCCAGAGCAGACGTCTGCTGCGCCCATTCACTTCCACTGAGAAACCGAGATCCAACGACAGCAAGGGACTGATTGGATCAAGGTCGCTCGGAACCAGGGCTGTAGCTCCAGATTTGTTCCCAGCCCCAGTCTTTGGTCATCCTCCTCAACAATCCGGCCTTCTTGGCCAAGGATGCCTGAGCCGGGACGCCAACAAGCCGCAGGCACAGAGAGGCCTGCAGAGGACTGGGCGCGGGCAGTTAGCCGAGGGACTCAGGCTGTTTCAGACTCGCAAGGTGGGAAGGAGGCGGGCCAGGGAGCATCGGGTCTTCTCTTCCACTCGGGATGGCTGATCAGGGCTCTGACAGCCCGGAGGAGGGGACGCACAGGGCGGCCCGCCTGGACCCGGCCGGCGGCAGCGCAGGAACGCATCCCCAGGCAGAGCAGAAGGCCGGAGGCAGGGAAAGGGCTGCCCGGCGCTCGGGCGAGCACGGGCTGGGGGTCCGCGTGGGCCGGCCGGGGACTCACCTTCCTCCTCGTCCTGGAAGCTGAGCAGGCTGGCCCTGGGCGCCTCTTTGTTCTCGCGAGGCCTCTTGCGCTGCTTCAGCCCGTTGCCGGGCTCCGCGCCGCCGGGGATGCCGCCCCCGGCCTCCGCGCCGAGACCCGGGGTGTGCGCGGAGGGCGGCGGCGGCGGCGGCCCGGGGCCCAGCAGCGACTCCCCCCCGGGGGCCCGGTCGCCACCGCCAGGGCCGGGGTCTTCGCCCGAGGCCGGCGGCGGCAGCAACGGCGGCGGCTCCTGCTCTTCCTCGCGCTCCCGCTCCTCCTCCTCCGAGTCATTCCGCTTGCGCACGTTCACCCGCCGGGCCTTTCGGAACATCCCCGCCGCCGGCACCGCGCCTTCACACCCGCCGGCAGACTGAGAGGACGAGGGAGCGCGGACACCTCAGCCACGCACGCGCACTCGCCCGAGCTCCAGCCCGGTCGCCGCGGCGCTCGCTAGCCACCACGCACCACCGAGTGCGCATGCGCCCTCCTCGCGCCCCTCACACTTGGGCGGAGTCTCTTTGCGCTGCCCTCTGTCGGCGTGGAGGACTGTTGGCACGGAACCCTCCCACTCGCGTGCTGTTCCAAAGGTCACAAAGAGGATCATCGAGATGAGAGGACAGAGTATAGTCGGTCGTCTGCGAGGACGTGGCTACAATGCGTCTTCCGCGCTTACACGAAGCCGGTATGTGTGGAAACACAGGCGGGAGGCCCGGGAGAGGCGAAGGGAGGAGGAACCAGTTAACCTGGGCTTGGGAAGGGGAAGTGCATTTCCACGGTTAATTTTCCTCCTAATAACGTGAGGTGTGCCATCATCAGTAATTCTATTAATGCTTCCTGTTCCTGCAGCTTTATCTCAACGTAACAGTTTCAGAGTTTCATTGGCTCTCTTCCAGGATGAACCCCTCGCCCTGGGCGAAGCACCCCCTCAAAACAAACAAACAAAAACCCAACGTTGTGGTGCACACCTTTAATCCTAGCACTGGGGAGGCAGAGGCAGGCGCATCTCCCCGAGTTTGAGGCCAGCCTGATGCACATAGGGAGTTCCAGGATTGCCAGGGCTACGTAGAGAGAGCCTGTCTCAAAAACAAAACAAAACAACAAAAACCCCAGAGATGATGCCCTTCCCTGCTGCTGCTAGCTACTGCAGCCATTCCCTCAAAAGCAAAGTGTTTTCAGGTGGGTTGGTTAAGAAACCCAAGTTTGCTAGCAATATTATAACTATTTTACGAAGCATAGTGAATTTCTGAAACAAATGCAAGGAAATTTTGACTTATTTTTCAGACTATGTTTCAGAGGAAAAATCTGCACCTTGGAGGACCTAAAGTGATTGCCTGAGGTTGAGCTAGCATACGTTTCCTTTCCCTTTTTATCACCAAAGCTGAAGCTTACCTTTCCCTCAAGCTTATCAAGGTGTGTGGGTAGATGTGTTTGTGAATTTATTTAGATGTTTCAAAACCCCAGAGGACTTAGGGTGGAGTCCCAGGACACACACCCATAAGACCACAACACCAGTTCCAGGGAATTTGACGCCCTCTTCTGGCCTCTGCATGCACGTGGTGTCCAACTATATGTACTACCCTGAGTGCAGGCTATAAGCATATTGTTTACACACCATCTGTAAAAAAAAAAAAGGGGGGGTGAGACTGATTTAAAATATACATGTTAGGGGCTGGAGAGATGGCTCAGCAGTTAAGAGCACTTTGCTGTTCCTGCAGAGGACCTGGGTTTGGTTCCCAGCACCCAACATGGCAGCTTACAAGTAGGAATAACTCCTGTTCTAGGGGATCCTAAACCCTTTCTGGCCTCTTTTGGTGCCAGTATAGTCCCAATGCCGGCTGCCGCTGCAGCTGAGATCAAAGCAGCCCCCCTCCCCACCTCCCAGAACTGTCAGTGCAGTCCCTGAGCAGCTTGCTGCAAGCTGCCAGAGATAATATCGCACCCTTTCCTGCCCCAGCCTGCACCAGTGGAGCAGTCAAAATGGCAGCTCCTGTGACGGATCACATCAGACTCCAGGAGCTGTACTACCTCACCCTACTGCCACTAAGGAACTGTCTGTGGTGATGATATCTTTCCTGCCTCAGCCTACAAGCGTTAGGGAGCTGTCCACAAAGGTAGTACCTCCTTTCTAGTCTCTGTCAAGCTATTCATGCTGCAGATAAAGATTTCCCTGGCCTGGACTCCCTTTGTAATCTTGGTAAACTTCATAAATTTTGTAACCCTCAAGACAGGAAAGTGGCAGACTCCGGCTTAAGGAACTCCAGCTTGAGGAACTCCAGCAACCCAGTCCCTCCCCCAGATCTATCAAACATTTCCAGCCCCCACCCCGTAACTGTCACAAAGGTCATCTCCAGCCCCTCAATAGGATCCATCCCTGAAGTCCCAATGCAGCCACTGTGGCTGTGATCAAAGTGACTGTGGCAGTGATTCATCAAAGTGGTTCAACACCCCCCTCCCCCAGTGTCAGTACAGTCCCTAAGAAGCATGCCACAAAAGCTTTAAGGGGTGTAGTGCTAGAGCTGTCTCCCTTTCCCACCCCAGCCTGTGTGGTTAGAGTTGTCAAAATGGCGGCTCCTGGCACTCCTGTCAGAATGGCGGCTCCTGGCACTCCTGTCAGAATGGCATGATACCGAGTAGGGAGCTGTCCTGCCTCAGCCTGGTATGACTAGGGGAGCTGTCCACAGAGATGACATCTTTCCTGCCTCAGCCTTCTGCCTCAGGAGCTTTCCACGGAGACCACACCTTTTCTGCCTCAGCCTATGGCCATCAGGCCATCGAGGGAGCTGCCCACAGAGGTAGCGCCTCCTCTCCAGTCTCCGTCGACTATACCTGCTTCGGGGAAAGACTTCCTTGCCATGGACTTCCTTTGTAATCTTGGCAATTTTGTAATCTTTGTTTAACCCTCAGGGCAAGAAAGTGGCCAGATGACCGCCTGAGGAGCTCCAGTAGCCCAGCCTCCCTGCCCCCAAAAAACTTCTGTCATAATATTTCCAAACTCTAACTATCACATAATTGTTCAATTCCCTGCTGTCCTCTCCTGGGAGCAGGAGCAGCCACACCCTGGATTCGTCCTTCTACACCCCAGACCCACCAATAAATCTCTTTTAAGAGATTTGCTGCCTGCTGAGACTGTCATCAGAAGAAGCCAAGAAGCAATGAATAGAAGAAGTAAAGAAGGAGCAGGGCTCAGGTTCAGGCTTCTCAGCTCAGCTGGGCTTGAGGAAACCCTCCCCGTGAGCTGCAACCCCTCTGCTGAGGAAGCTTCCTCTCAGAACTGTGTGGTTCCTGGGCTCCCATGCCTCAGGGTGCCCTTCCACTGGGCCACTTTCCCACCTAAAATAATTGTGTGGTTCCTGGGCTCACATGTCCAAGGATACCTTCCTCAGAGCTATAATACTTTTACCGGGATATCCTCTCCCCTCAGAGCTGTGTAGTTCCTGGGCTCATGAGTACCAGGATACTTTCCCATCCAAGAAGGCCTAACACCAATATCCAGCACACACATGGCTCATATACAGGCACGAAGGCATACATACATAACCAACAAAAATCATTTAAAGCCTATATACTTGTTAGAAGTAATCACAGCACTAGGAAGTAGAGGCAGGAAGATCAGAAGTTTAGGGTCATCTGTGCTCCAGGGGACCAGCCTGAGATAGATACATAAGAACATGTCCTTTAAAAAAAGGAAAAACAAAAATCCCCAAATCTCAAACTATGGGGCTTTGGGCTTATTGAGTACTTTAAAGGATAACTAAAGCCTCTCTGAAAAATATCACCTCACTGGTCCCTCCCCATAAAAAAAAAATACAGAGGGAGGCTTTCTCTGAAGTTCTTTCAGCCTGAAGATAGAGTTCCCAAAAAGGAAACACAATTGTATAAGTCCCCTCCCTGGGAATCTCATCAACTAGGGAATGTTAATACCAGAGGAGAGCTTGAAGGCATGCCATTCAGTTGGATCCCAGTACCTATTCTGATGGGTTATATCACCTAAGAGACTTATCTTTGTGGCAGGATGACCATTATTCACCATGCTGTTGCCCCTTTATCGCCCCCCCCAAAACCTCATCAAAAACCTCAATTCCTAGTCCTTTCTGTAGTCAAATGTGTTCTAAAAATTTCATCTCCTTCTTTGATTCTCATATTTCATGGGACATTTGTGTATTTTCATGATATCTTCCTTCCTATTAATCTGTGACATCAATTTACACAATTATTGAAAATTTCTAAGAGTAGAAATCTCCCTTATACTTTAATGATCAACACTACTCAGAAGAGTTTTGAAAAATTGCCACATCTATAAGGCTAGATTGATATAAGATCCCAGGCAGCATCTTTTAATTTTGTTAATTCTAGCTTGCCTTGTATAGAACTTTTACAGTTTGTATTGTACCAGCAAATATGATTGTATCTTTTGCCTATACCATGCCCTCAAATTTTCACTGAGATTTAAATTCCACATTGAAGTAGAAGGTCCTATGTTTCTGTTTCATATAATTTGGATTTTTTTTTCCAGTTCTCTTTGGTTAGAGTTGAGATCTGCCCTCCTAGGACCCTGGGGTGCAGCTAAAAGCTTCCTCTTCAGTGCTTTTCTCAATGAACAGAGAAAGTATCATTTGACTTCTATTCTACTCATGTTACTCCCAGTTCTTATATTCTGGCTGTTCAGCACTGGTAGAGTTCTGATCACAGGATGCTTGGTGAAACTGAACTCCCACTTTCAAGAACAAAAGACTCAAGTTGTGCCAAGTCAGCCTTCAGACACCTGCAGTCCAGGATAGATTTGTAGTTAACAGGGACAGCAAAGGTAAAGCCTATAAGCAGAATATGAGTGAGAACACGTCTACTACGTGCAAGGTCCTGTTTGATTCCCCAGAACTTCAAAGAAGAAAAAGACAGAATATGTTGAATTATAATCCTGAAGCTTTCAAAAGGTATATTGTAAAACTGCTGATTGGATGTGTTAGAAGGGTGTCATTTTAAATGTTGAAGATAAGAAAGATGTTTATAAGTTTACCATTCTACCTACTCAGGTAGTAAAAGGGCAAAGTTAAACACTAAGCATTATCTTTTGCTGCCTGAGTAGTAGGCCAAAGTTCCCTCTAGCAGACCTTATAGACCTGGTGGAAATTAAGTTCTGGAAACCTAATAGCTGCTTGAATCACCTGTGAGCTGATATACTATATGTCAGAAAGGATTATTTGAAAAAGCACTCCCTTCATAGCAGCCTTATTTGTAATAGCTAGAAACTGGAAACAACCCAGATGTCCCTCAACTGATGAATGGATTAAAAAACTGTGGTACATTTACACAATGGAATATTACTCAGCTATCAGAAACAATGAAATTATGCAATTTGCAGCCAAATGGATGGAACTAGAGAAGCTCATCCTGAGTGAGCTAACCCAGACTCAGAAGGATGCACATGGCATCTATTCACTTATAGTCAGATTTTAGCTATATAGTACATGATATCTATACTAGAACCAATGCACCAAAGGGAACATGGACATAGACTTTTTCTCCCTGTCAATGAGACACTTTGCCCTAGTGGTGCTGCCTTGTAGGCTCCCAGTGTATGAGGAGGCTCTTGGCCCTCATATGACTGCTGAACTGGGATAGGGGACTGTTATGTAGGGACACTCCACTCCAGAAGAGTGGGATGGAAGGGTTAGGGGGTAGAGGATGGGAGCCCGGGACTGGGAGGAGCAGAGAGAGGACACTGAGATGGAGATGTAACCTGAAGTAATAAATAAGTTTTTTGAAAAAAAGAAAAAGCACTGCCATGCATTGAGTATGCAATTGACGAATTTATTATACTACATTATTACACCACCCATTGTCTCTATAGGAATAATACATCAAATGCTTTGTTTAAAACAATCAGTTCTTTCTCAGGTGATATTTTCAAACAATTAATTGGTTCCCTTATCATCACCAAATCTTAATTTCACATGAATTAATCGACTCATAAATTCTGACAAAACAGTCAAGTCAGTTTGGCTTGCTGACTCACCCTTAAATCCTGGAATGGAGACCAGTGTTCATCAAATGTAAGTCTTTGAACCACTGAAAAAATACTCCTACTTAACTGCCAGATGCAGATGGCAGGGACAGCCTGCTCCTGTAAAGAATGTTCATTGGTGGACAAAACAGTCTTCTAAGATTATGTCTTTATTTCTCCTTAGAATTAAGGTGAGACCATTCTTTACTTCTGTCAGTAAAGATGAGGCTGTATGGTATCATATGTGTTTTCATGCTTTTATTTGGCAATCTAAAATGTAGCGAAAGCCCAGTCCTTCCACACTTTTAAGTGGTTTTATTTTTATTTGACAGGTGAAATCATATTTTTAGAAACTGATGACCCTGAACTTTTTCTTTCTTTTTTAAAGTATAACCCTGGATATCTTTAAAAAATTTTTTTTATTGGTTATTTGTGAATTTCACAACATGCACCCTAATCTATTTTTTTTTTTTTTTTTTTTTGGTTTTTTTAGACAGGGTTTCTCTGTTTAACAGCTCTGGCTGTCCTGGACTCGCTTTGTAGACCAGGCTGGCCTCGAACTCACAAAGATCCGCCTGCCTCTGCCTCCCAAGTGCTGGGATTAAAGGCGTGCGCCACCACCACCCGGCTAGCACCCTAATCTTATTCATCTCCCCAACCCCTCGTACCCACCTTCTGACCTTGCAACCTCCCCCCCGCCAAAAAAGAAAAAGAAAAAAATAATATTGTTGTGGAAGCTGTAGTGTGTCATAGTGTGTCCCACAGTATACCTCTCTGTCCACACTTCCTTCCTCACAAATGCTCATTGCAATGAGTCATTGGTCAGGTTCAAGGCCTTTGGCTCCTCTACACTATCAATATTGGAAGCTCACTGGGACTCTTGTCCGATATCCTGTTGTTCTGTGTCATGCTGCTTTGGATTTGTAGGACTGGCTCCTTCATGTGCTCCAGCAGTTCATAGATGGGATAGATGTTGGGGTGGGCCAACTCAAAGCCCCAGATCTGGGTCTGGGAGGAGGCTGATCTGGTCAGCCTGCTAGCTCTCCTGTACCCACACCACCTGGGTGAGCTCTCCAGCACTGTCCCGGCTAGCTCACCCAATACTGCAGCTCCAAGGGGGCAGAGCCAGCTCTCTAGCTCTCATGCTCCTGGGGCCTGCTCACCCGTACCCTTGCCATCAGGACCAGTAAAATGTAAGTCTCTGGAAAAGAGACTTTTAAGCTTATTTTTATTATTTTTTCAGTATGTCTATGTATATGGGTGGGGTGTGCACATTAGTGGAGGTTATGGGGAGTCCAGAAGAGGGCATTATCTTCAGGAGCTGGAGTTACAGAGGATTGTGAACCACCCAGTGTAGGTGCTGGGAATCAAATTCTGCTTCTCTACAAAAGCAGTTAAGTCCTCTTAACCCCCAAACCATCTCTCCAGCTCCAGAAGAGAAGTTACATTTCATTCAGTGCTTTATAGGAGCTAAAATAGTATTTGGATATAGTCTGTTTATCTGGAGGCAATATTTTGCTTTGTGTTAATATAATTTCTGTATCTTAGATATCTTAATACCAAAACATTATATGAATGTATTTGTTATAAGCTACCAAAGTTGATAGGTTATAGACAGCTTCCCTTCACACGGGCAACTTCCACCTCCGAAGAGAAGTGATACAGATGGCAGAAACAGCAGCCACACTGTCCTGATTGGGGAGAGGGAGCTGACATTGTTCTGACTCATCCGAAGAGAACTGATGAAGTTTCCTCAAGCTTTCCCACTTGAAGCAGAGGCAGTTCCTGGGCCTGCAGTGAACTCAGGAGCTACAGAACACCTGGAAATTAGCACCCATGGTGGCTATTCCTCTTGTCAACTTGACCACATCTGAAATGAACTACAATCCAGAAATGGAGGGCACCTGTGAGAGAATTTCTGTTACATTTGAAATGAGTGTATCTATTTCTAGTCTAGACCTTTGAGGTAAGAAGGTATACATCATTGATCTAGTTCTTGAGGTGAGAAGATATACCTTTAATATGGACCACACCTTCTGCTGCTGGAAGTCTGTATAAGGATATGAAAGAAGAATGCTTTTGCTTTTTGCCTGTTTGCCCTTGCCTTGCTAGCACCTCCATTCCTTCCCTGGCATTAGAGCCTACTTGGGATTCCAGCATATAATAGAGAAGACCAGCTAAGACAAGCAGCCTTGTGTGACTGAGCAACTAGTAGATTCTGTGAGTTGTCATTGACAGCTAGTCATTGTTGGATTAGCTGGACTGCAGCCTGTAAGTCACTCCAATAAATCCCATAGTTCTGTGATTCCTGAGAGCCCTGACTAATACACCATGGAAACATGGGAACCAAGAAAAGTAGCTAATGTGGCAAGAGAAGAGGACCAGGTCAGGCACAGGAGTGTGTGAGAGAATGGGCCCCCTCCCTGCAGTTAGGTGGACTATCTGTGGGTGCCCTGGGAACCCTTATAATTTCCCTTTTTATTTTGTTGTTATTAGCACTTTTATTTTGTTGTGTGAATTTACTTAGATTGTATCAAATTTTTAAAACTTAGAAACTAAGCAGACGCAGGTGGATCTCTGTGAGTTCCAGACCAGTCTGGTCTACATAACAAGTTATAGAGCAAACAGGACCGCATAATGAGACCCTGTACCAAAACAAGCACACCAACCCTGGAATCATAAGATTCTAACAAAATAAGTGAAGCTTTCCATTTTTATAGTGTCATACTGATCTCTTCTATTATAAAAATCTTTCAGAAGTTTACTAGCTCAGTAATACTACAAATGTATCTTTTGCCCAGCTAAAAATGCTTTGGGATATGCAGTTGTTGCAAGCATCTTGTGAGGAGGGACAATTACCTCCATCTATAACACATGACTGAAAGAATGTGCTAATGTCCTAACTAAGAAAATTTAACAATTCTTAGTTCTAGTGTTTGGCTCAATACCAGTGTGTATGATTAGCATGTGTGAGGTCCTAAATTCAATCCCTAACACCACTCCCTCGCAAATCTAAATTATTTGTTTTAAACTCTACTAAAATTTAGCCACTAATTCTAATTCAGTGAAATAATATTTTTTTCATCAAGTCATTACTAGTGACCAATCTAGACTTTAAAGATCTAGAGAGGTTTTGGTCATTTCTTAAAAATTAACCCATATATCAATGGCCATTAAGTATCTTTACTGTTAGAAAATGGGTGAAGATTTTCAGAATGAAGACAGGACGCTGCCCCGAAAGACAGTTGATGGTAGCCTCAGAGTACCTGTCTCCTGGGGCAAACTTCCCTGGAGCACATCCTACAAAAGGAGCAGTTGAAGGCACTTCATCCAGCTCCGCTTCTCACATCTCCTGCCTCTGTATAGAAAAGTATACCTCAGATCCAGAGTTCCTTTAGATTTACTTTTAGATTTATTTAGATTTAAATTTATATTATATAATATAACCTATATATATTCCAATTCACAATGTGCACTTTAAATGTGTGTATAGCCAGTGCAAAAGCAAAGTATTAATGCATCCTTTCTTAAAAGAACACACCTCTGACCTATGTTATATTCCTGTCATCTTTATGTTATTTCCCCACTAGGGGAGAATTTTGAAGTGCAGACATTTTTTAAGACAACGAGGTTATAAACATCCCCTGTGGGTATAAAACATAAAAGAACTAATATTTCTTTTTGTGATTATATATTTTGAGTTTTCCCAGAAGCCAGCAAAGCTATGTAATAAATATGCAGTAATATTATAGCATGATTACAGTGAGTAGAGTGAAATTGAGCTTTGAATTTATTACAACTGTACGTGAACTTTTAAGTAACCTTTTCTAACTGAAAATGTCACCCACTCTTTAAAAAACAAGATGATACAGAACAACACAGTTTGTCATCTTAGCTACACTCTTGGTGCATTTCCTTCTAGAGCTATCATGAATATTCTTCCGTTTACTTTTAGCCCCATCACTTCTCCAGTGGGTCTCCTCACACTCTTGATTGCCTAAACCACTCCTCACTACCACTCCACTTCACCACCTGCCTGATGACTGCGCCTTGTACCCTAACCCGAGTTCCTGGGAGTCACTGAGTTCTCTCCAGTAGCTAGCTACACCACCCCCGCCCGTCTGTCCACTTGCTCTGCCTCCAGTGAACTCAGCACTTGGTACTGTCTACCTTCTTCCTTGCTTGCTTTCTTTTTCAGCAGTTCAGGATTTCATGGGAGATCATAGTCACACTCCAACAGCAGAATTCAAGGTTTTGTAATTCTCTTACTATATGGCACTTTTCACTCATGTTCTTGAAGTTACATGTGACTATGGCATCTATGGGGGTGTGCAATGTCTGCTGTGCTGGGAATTTAAATCAGGCACATCTGGGTGCTAGGTAAGCTCTCTCCTGTTGAGCTGGACTATCAGCACACTGTATGTCTTTTGTCAACTCTGTTCTCTTAAGAGCTTGAAACTGATCATAGCCACAGTATTTACATCACGAAAACTGGAAATAACTGCATATATCCATCTTATTTTTTATTTTGTTGGGTGTGTTAGAGAGATGCATATTAGTTTATAAAATGTGTCATGTCTTCAACCTTTACATTGCAAATAGTATCCCAAATTATGAAATTCCTATAAGTATTTGAAAATACTATTTGATTCTATGAAAAGTATTTACATCATTGACTAACAAGTGGCATTCCTATGTATATTTGCATCTTAATGTTACATTTATCCCTAACATAAGTGACAGCATCAAACTGTGTCTATATGAGAACCTTATTTTCTCATCAAGTCCAACCTGTAGAGACAAGAATTTGGCAAAAAATCAAGCAAAACCTCCTTTGAGAATTGTACAGAGGGCTTAGAATAAAGGATAATATCTATTATTATTCATAAATTGTGTGCTTCACAGCCTTTATACCAGCAAATATATAACACCCCTCATGGGTATGAGGAAGATGTATGTTTTCCTCCTCCTCTTCAAAATGATGGCTAAACTTTCACCAGCTGGCCAAAGGTGACAAACTGCTGGCCCCAAGCCAGACAGCCCACTATAATTTCTCATAAGAATCACATAAACCATATGTGAAAAGCTCTCAAACCAGCAGTAGCTACCAGATGGAAGGTATTTATGGGCACATATTATTTCTAACATCACTTTTTAAAAACATTATTTTGTTTCCATAAAAATTCACTTTGTAATATATTTAATAATGATAGCAAGTACATATCATTTATCTTTTTACTTACATCTTTCTTGCCTTCTCTTTTCCCCTAACTCCTTGTCTTTTTCCCACTTTAATATTACTTCTGAACTATATCAGTAATGAGGCCATTACATTTTCTATTAAAAATCATAGTTTGGACTTCATCTTGGCCTAAATTAAATGCTGACATTGTGGACTCAAATTAATTAGTCTGAATGACCAAATCCCCTGCCAATTATGCAAATGCAGTAATTTCAAGTTGAACTAGCTTCTGTTAAACTTTAGATGAAAAAAATATGATAAATGTGACTAACCTGTTATTTTAGAGTAAAATTATTTCTTATCATCATGGAATCATGAATTGAATAATGTTTAACTTGGTTTTATTCTAAGTTTAGACATTTGTATCAAAGCTGGCATGGGCTTTACATTTTAGTTTTAGTTTTTATTAATATATCTGTGTATGTATGCTACATATGTACAAGTTCCTGTGAAGGCCAGAAAAAAAAGGTATTGGATTCTCTGGAATTGGAGTTATAGATGGTTATGAGCAACCCAGTGTGGTGCTGGGAACTGAGCTCAAGGCCTCTGGAAGAACACAAGTGCTCTTAAGCTTTGAGCCATCTCTCCATCCTCCTGACATGGGCTTTTAAAAATGTTGTACATTAATGGTAAATTGGGTCTCTATGAGAGGAACTTTTTTATGTAATGGTGAACCAATCTAATTATTTTTTAAATGTTGCTTTGGTTCCTTTTATCAATACATATGATACAGTTTTGTGTTAACTATCTCATATATAAAGTGTCTTAACTTTATCTTAAAGTTCCAGGTGGAATCAGGACCAAACTTTCAATTTAAAATACATTCTTTGTAATTTCAGCATTGTGTTAGAAGTGATTGTTAGATTCCCCATCTGGCTCTCATGTGGCTGAACAATTCTGATAGTAATCAAAGTTCTGATTTCTGGAGCAGGGGTGGGGGATAGACGGAACAAAGTGCTTAAACAAATGCAGAGGAAATGAAAGGGAAGGACCAGAAGAGCCTTTTTGAGGCTTCTCTATGAAAGCGAGAAGGACCAGAGAACTTCCTATGGAATGGTGCTTTCTGCAAAATTTCGAGGCTAAATGTATGATTGAGTTTGTGTTTTCACTCATGCACCCCTCTTAGAACCTTGATGCCTTCAGTTAGTGTTAAAGGCCCTCGCAATGCTTGACTATTCTACCTTCCCAAGCTCCATAAGAACACTTTTAAAATTCCAATTTCTCAATGCATTTGTTCTTAGCAACTATTTGGAAAATATCAGTGTGAATGACTCTGTCATTTAGAGAAATTTAGGTTCCCAAACTTCTGAAATCTATCATTTTTGAACCACGGAATTCCAGACCATGTCACAAAGTGAAGAAGAAGAGAAAGAAAAGGGGCACAGTGGTCCCTGATTTGTAGTTTCATTTATAAATTAGAAGTGTTAAACTTCATATTTTCCTGAGGAGTGGGAAGAATGTGATCCTGCCCAATTCCAGCTGGAAGATGTCATCTGCTTGCCTGTCATATAAACACTACATACACTGCACCCGTCGTCCCCCTTAGTGACTTGTCTCAGTTATCAGACTGACCATTGCAGTTGATGCGCTAGTATCCAAGAAAGCCACGCTTCACTCCACAACAGTCAGCATGTGCAAGGTTGAAATGCTGGAAATTACCAAAGAGAAGCCGTGGAAAGAGCAAGTGTGCTGTCACAGTGTGTGGAAGCATGTCTACATAACTTTCTTAAAGTACTTTACAGTATTTGTTAATCCCACGGCGATCTCAATTTATAAGTTAGATTTTATCAAAAGTCTTTATGTGTAGGAAAAATATAGTATGCATAGGATTAAGTATTGTTTGCTCATCCAGGCATCCTCAGGTCTTGGAATGTACCACACATGTAAGGAAGAATTACTGCATTCTGAAAGAAGATCCCTTCCTTGGGGCCATGACTATACTGAGTTCATATTAGAAGTCCCTGATATGCACTACTCTCTCCCCTTGTAACCTGGCATCTCTCCACAGGGTGCTAGTTCCAAAGACCTAGCTTCTAGCTGGCCCCCAGGATATATCTCAGGAGTCAAATAGCTCCTAGCATTGAAAGTGGAACAGAGAGAACTGGCTGCTCTTAGGCATGGCTTTGTTATGAATGGAGGCTGAGAGAAGGAATAGGGACACCTATCTCATGACCTTACTCCCAGATTCCTTGTTCATATGGTCCATCATTTTTTTTTCAGAGTTGCTTGTGGATAGACACAGGATGCTAGTAAATGATTGTGACAACATAGCTTTTGTTGTTTGGCATTGGGAGAGTTTTAAAGTAAGAAAAATCAGGAAAGTCACTGGTGAGGCTAGAAATGTTATCAATACTGTATGACTTTAAAGATGAGTCCCTGTTGAAAAGAGCCACATCTAAGAATGAGATGAACATACACATTTGCAAGCCTTTGTGCAAGGAACCACTTTCCCTTCTGTTGTGGATGAGCAAACTCTGCTCCCGGGAGGGATGCTTGGCCTCAGTGTTGATGTGAAGTCTCTTCAGCCCACAGATAGCCAGGTACTTGGTGGGGAGGGTGTTGGAACCACACAGGGAAAGCTTCAAGTCTTGGACCAGAGTGAACTTCAGCAGGTGGCCTAACGTGGATGTATCTGTGAACCAGATGGTCAGATGGCCATGATAGCTGGTTTGCTCCATGGAAAAAGGCAGGACAGATTTACAGCTGCACATCAAGCTGGCCAATCTGTAGTCACAGTCCCTGATGTCTGGAGGGCAGCTGCAGTTCCAAATGATATTTTCCTTCATGAAGATCAGTGTGCTGTTCCTCTGACCTTTTGTGAAGTGGCCAAGTGCAAAAATGTCTAGTGCTCCGACAGAAGAAGGCAGAAGCTGGAAGGTGGTGTCATTTTTGTCCACCATGGACTGTTGTGTTCCTGTTTCTCCTTCATTAGCCAGTCCTCTGGAAGTCACCTGAAAGGAAACCTGAAGTTTTATTATCACAGCCTCCTTAGAAGTGCACATCCTGCCTGAAAGTCATCCCCAAATCAGCAGCTATAAATGCTCCTGTCTTGCATTTCTAATGGAGACAGGCAAGGCTTTAATCTTGGCACTTCATGAAAAACAGCAGTCAGACGTCTGAACTCTGCTCAATTGAGGCATAAAACACCCAGTGATATGTGCTGACAGTAAGACTAACATGCCAAGAGAGCTGGGTGATGTCAGCAAATGGGGCTACCACATCCACATACTATCTACCTCAGGGACTTGGAGTTACTTCACTAAGTACACCCTGCCAACATCCGGTTACTGCCTACCTGTACTTGTACAACCCTGAGCAAGTACATGCCTTCCTCCCACTCTTCATCCGACTTCCTAGAATCCAAAGACAAGCAATCCACACACGCTGGCTTACCAGTACAATGAAAACACCAATGAAATGTTTAGTGGTAAACTTCCTTACTAGACAAACCCCATCCCCTCCCCACCAACACAGCAATCTTTCCTCTGGTCCTACAAATGGACTTATGTGTCAAAGATGATGAAAAGACTTAATTACCTGCCAATTTCAATGTGTTACTTAACATATCTGCTTCTATCCCAGAACAAATCTTATGAATCAATTTCATCAAATAATTTATTGTGAGGATCCAACACTAAGCACTAGATAAGCACTGAAAAATAAACCTCAGTGAGAAAATGGGAAACATTTGTATTTTAAAGAGAAACTGAGGGAAAATGACTGACTGGCCAGGGATATATTAGATAAGCTGTCCCCTCTTGTGTCTCTGGAAGAAAACAAATATTGTGGAAGAAGCCATCAGATTTCAGTTTTGCAAAACCAACTGAAGTTTCTTCTGACTTACTCAACATTAAAGACAAACCAAACATCTGTGTTTACTGAACAGCACAGGGATGGGGAGATATTTGGCGTGAGCCTGTGACTGGTACGGTCAGAGACATGGGCAGGGCCACCATAAGAAGGGGTGAGCAAGCAAGAGAATGCTATTCTGAGGTGCTAGATATATGTGCAAAAGTATGATGACAGCAGGAAGGGGGCACACTGAGGTACAAGGTGAGACTGCAGGCACCAAGAAACTGGAAGGAGGCAAAGCTGAAATGCCAGGGCTCTGGCGGACAGGCACAGGTCACAGGGCAAGTAAAAATAGACTCCGCCAAGTAAAGAACTGAAGGAAAGGTACTGCAGCAACTATAAACACAGCCGTCTAGTCAGTCAGTTCAGATAGAGCTCATCAGACAGTGGACAGTTTGCTACCCTTGAAGAAACAGCCTACGCTTCAGGCCCCTTCGGGATCTTATCTTCATGGAGCTTACGTCCTAATGGACCTGATTCTCTTCCTTGGTTGTGACATTAGAGCGCAAGGTCAAGCTAGACCCACATTGGAGGACCCAAAGCTGTAGCAATGGGGAACAGGGAGCAAGCCAAGTCAGGAGTAGGGCAGGTACTATGTGCCAGGCCTGGAACAGGCCAAGCAGAAGAAACAACTATCCCTGGGAGCTATGGGCCCTTGCAAGCTGTATACTCAACAGAAGATGAAGAGGGCTGAACTGAGGATAGATACATGAACATAATGATGCTTATGAAGATGGAGCCGAGACATGGGTTAAATTTACTGGGGGACTAGATAAGCTTTTTATAGTATCTTGTGTTTATTTTGGAGCAGACACATGAGATTTTTAAAGAGTTTATTAGCAGGTATATTTTGTAAGAGAAGAAAGAGCTTTGTGAAACTGGGGAGAGGGCAGGGGTCAGTGTGCTTAGTGAACAAGATGTGTGTCTGTTTTAAATGGCATTAGAAGGCATAGATGACTGACTACCCCACTTTGTAAGGATGAGCTAATTTTAGACAGTTGTCCCAGATTCTATCAGGCTTCTGGGACTTCATGTCCCAGTAACCTTATGTTCACAACACTAGGAATACTGTTAATATCACTGGCTCTCTCTGACCCCTGCCCAAGACAGAAGCTGATATGGACAGGAGTGGTGAGTACATCTATGTATCAGCCACAGCCTGGGAGGAAGTGTCTGCCTCCGGTCTTCAGGTGCTGAAACTGTTCAGAGCATGCAGGCAAAAGAAGGGTCAGGAAGGGAAAAGCATGGTGGAACAAGGTCACCAGAAGTTTCCAAAGACATCTGGGAGCCTCTTCCCAATAGTCATGGCCCTGACTGGGAACTCAGTCCCTGCCTACCAGACACCAGACAGGCCAAAAGCCAGAAAAAGGGGGCCAGTTGCTAGAAGCTTCACTAAGGGTCTATAGGATGGTACAAATATCCTGCTAGCCATTTTATTCCATTTTGACTTTTTTCTCCTTCAGTTTGCCATGAATTTCTTTCTGCAGGTTTGTTAAGTATAGACTGTGAATACCCTAGCTACATAGCATGGTCACTAATTTTGCCCATGCTATAAACAGAATGGGCACAAATAAAGTACATTGCCTACTTTTTATGGTAGTGGAAAGGGAGTCCTAGTGTGGCAGAGGGACAAATGCTCATCCATGGAGCACAGGAAGAGGTGGGACACTGAGAAAAAGATATTTTCATGTCAAGGTGGGTCAGAGGGTTCCAGCCCAACATGACCTCTGGGCTGCCCCTTCCCACTGCCATCCCTATTACCACATAGTCTCAATCTTCTCTGTCCTCTGGGGTTTCCCAAATTCTTGTCATTCTATCTTAATTATATGGATATTTTTCCTTTTTCCCCACTTTAGAAATATCCCCTCCTCAGAATCTGAAGGAATAGGAAGGGACAAGGGAGGTGTGTAAAATGTGTGTGTGTATGTGTGTGTGTGTGAGAGAGAGAGAGAGAGAGAAAAAGAGAGAATGTCATAAACCTATTGTGTATAATTAATGTATATCATGACTTAGGAAAGCAACATAATTAGTTTAGGAAAATATTACCATTTAAAATGACTTCTCTTAGATTTATGGGGACTATATATACACAATCTTAATAGAATGCTTCAGAAGATAGTTTTTAAAGAGAAAAGAAACAACCCTCTCCTCATATATTACCTCTGCCTTGAAGCATATTGACGCCTTTGAACCCAAGGTGTAGTTAGGCACAAACTTCATATGGTGTACAGTCACTGCAGGGATTGTGGCAGACTACTGTGATTACTAAAGGTATTTCCAGAGGGAGAGGAGCCCCCCCCCCCCACCGTGAAGCTCTTGTTTAGCTTTGTGTTTTGTTTCTAGCATGGTGCTTTGCATCTAGCAAGGACTCAGCCAGTTCTTTTGATTGAGGGTCACAGCATAACTCAGCCAAATGTTCAGACTGTCATCTTGAGCAAATCATAATTGGGGTAATGTCTGAAGAGTCATGGTGGCATTTTAAGCATGCCCAGTCTTGCTGCTCAAAAAGATAGGCTATTGGACTGACTCCTTATTTCTTACATCTTCTCCATCCTCAGTGGGCTGGATTCTCAGACAAGCTCATACCTTCTAGGGACAAGATGGGTTTTCTGCCAGCTGAGCAACCTCCAGAGGAATAGGTACTTTTAGCCTTCAAAACCATAAGCTAAAGAAACCTATCCCGCCTCACTTTTTGTCTGGCTTCCCAATAGATAGAGACAAAAATGCACTGTCTCCCTGAGTCAGCCACCTAGCCCTGGAGCCAAGGAGTAGGACAAGGGACTCAGGAGGCAGTAGACTGGGGGCAGGGTGGTAGTGGAAGGGGTAGATTGCTGCACAGAGGGAAAGCGGAGAGCAGTACCAGATAAAGGCAAGATAAACAGACCCCCAGATGCCCTCAAAGTTCATGTGTAAACTAACTTCCTTACCCTCATGCTCTCAGCAAGCACTGTCCCGACTGTACAGGAACATGTTCCATTCAGTGGTTTGTCTCTAAGAGTTCATGTCTCAGAAGCTGGGTCTCCAGTGTGGCAATGTTATTGGTGCTGGGACCTTTTAGAGGCAAAACCAACCAAGACCATTAGGCCACCGAGGGCATTACTCTCAGATATAGATGCAGTTCTTGTAGGATTCTGATTGGTTATGGTAAGAGGGCTGTTAAAAAAGATTGAATCTGATCCCATTCTCAGCTCTGGCTTTCTTTCTCACCACATTTTATCTCTCCCACATACTTCCACCAAGATGCCAGTTGCCATGGGGCCCCTAAGAGCTGGTGCAGTGCTATTTGTAATTTTAACCTTCAAAACTTTAAGGTAAAGAAACCTTTATTTCTTTATAAACATCTCAGCCTCAGATATTTCATTATAGTAACAGAAAACAAACTGATATACTAACTTTGTTGGATATATTTGGTGTCCTCTTTATTGCATGACCCTTCATTTTCATCTCCTCAGAATCTTCACATATTTTTGCAGTAACTCTTGGGGTGCTGCATTTGTGACAGACTCATTTGCTAGGTCCCAAAATACAGCCTTGAAAAAGTGTTTCTTGGGGGACTGGGTTTGCCTGTTTTCTGCCCTTATCTTCAACACCACAGCCTAGGCTTACATCTGAAGCTGTTTACTTCTTATTGGAGTAAAAGTATCAATCTCTAGTTCTTGCATTTGCCCCATTTTCTTTACTGGGGTCATTTCCCTAATTGCTTTTCCATTTGTGAATAAAAATTCGTTCTTATTTCAAATTAAATACACTTCTGAATTAAAATTTTAAATCACATTTGATTTTTAATTGCTTCAATGATTTGGAGAATGGTATTTCTCTACTCATATTTTTGTCCTCTGCAGTAAGTTTACAGAATTCAAAACACCATTATGACATTTCAAGTGTGTTTGGGGGTGCATGGTCCAAAAGCTGTCCTCCCTCGGACACTATCTCCTTACGAATAGTATCTTCTTACAAACATAACTTGTCCAGTTTAAGACAGTCCTTTTGGAGCCAAGTATAAATATGATCTAAATGTAGGGTGTAACCCCAGATTGAGAAGGAATCTCTGTGGAATTTGTGTTGAAGCAACCGATGTCCATATCTACTTAATTCAAAGTCTTTGCCTTCACACAGTTTGTTTCTCATATTAGTTACTTGTTATTGAGAGTTCTTTAGCATACTAAGTCTCAGTAGTACATCTGGCTTTAAAGTCTGATCAGTGGCTTGAGCCTCAGATTTCATGAGTGGACATAATTTTTATCATTTTGCTAGAAAGTTTCTGGTCTGCTGACACTGAGTTTTTGTCACCCCTCCACAAAGCCACTTAGCTGCCTGCCTCTTTATCCAGGTGTATCAGAATCATCCTTTGCCCACCAGTACCCCAGTTTCTTCTGTCCCCGATTGACACACTGCTTGACTCCATTTCTAAGTTCCCTTTAATGGTATGGCACTGTGTGATTGGCCTGCCACCAATGGAATGGAATAGAAAATTCTGTGGAAGACACAGGAGCTCTAGAAGATGTCAAAACTACTACCAAGAAAAGCTCAAGTTTCAGAACAACTATGTGGAGAGGAGAACACCACTCCTTAAATGTCACTAGGCTGTGACATAAGGGAAATGCTGTACACCACTGGTGTTTGGATGTTTGTGCAGTTATCAATCTTATAAACAGATCAGATAAGGCACTGATTGGTGGTGCAGATGCTTACAACCTAGGTCCTCTTTTCTCAAAAGACAATGATGAGCCAGTGTTTAGAGGGCATTTAGTCAATACTAGGCAGATAGTAACACAGTCTAAATCATGGGAATCAAAAAGAAAGAAGACACAGCCTTCAGGGATCTTGAAGTTTCTCAAGGATCAGTGAACTTTAGGAAACAACAACCAGGCAGATAATGAGAAGACAATGCTTTTGGCAGCACTGGCAGATGCAGATGAAGCATTGGAGGTGGGCACTGTTTGGAGTTTGAGAAGAAAAGGGGCTAGGTTAGGAGAGACATGCATTGTGGAGAATAACTGAAGTCTTGGTGTGTTCAGAGCACACAGCAGATGTCCTGGGTCCTTGAGCTGAGAACATGCACAGGGAAGGCCTAGAGACAGGATCTTGCTGGCCAAGCTGAGAGATTCAGGCTTTATGCTGACAACAGGTTGGTCTCCAAACCAGTCTAAAATCCTCTCGTTAGTAAAAAAAAAAAAAAAGGAAACTCTTCTCAAATAGATATAACGCTTTATTTATGAAGACCATATACAAATTGTGTACATCATAAACAATACTCAAGCAGAATTTTTAAATTTTGAGATAAAAAAAAATGAAAGTTTCCTATCTCCAACTGTGCTCCTCTGGCTTGGCCTGTGCACCTTCCTTAGTGTTCACACCCTGTCAGAGCTTCTCTACAAGAGGCAAACATGGCTGGTAAGATCTGTAGCAGAGGAGAGATCTGTGTTTAAGGATGGTAGTGGAGGGTGCCAGTAGAGATCAAACCAAGGAAAGAGACATGTCCAAGAAAGAGTGTGTGTGTGTGTGCATGCATCTGTGTATGTTTACATAAGGTTTACATTTTTCTGTTTTCTGACTTCTAGCTGTAGGCTCTCTAGTTAGATCTATTCCATACCTGGGATTCCTGAGGGGCAGACAGACCCAAGAGAACAGGGTTTAGGAGTTGGGGCTGAAGACAAGGCTCCTTCCTCCTGTGGGGATGTGTTTGATTCACCTGCCCAAATCCCTCAAAAGGAACCTGTGGTAAGAATTTTGTTTATGTTAAAAAAAAAGTTATGAGAATGTTTTTGCTTAATCCCAGGTGTGAGGCTGCTTCAGTTAAGACCACAGGTGTAAACTATTAACTGTGCTCATGAGATAGCAGGGGTGTGGCTTAGCCAGCTGAACAAGTTTAACTCAAGAGAATTGAGAAAGGAATAAAAAGTCAGAGCCCCAAGGAGAAGGACACACTACAAGAACAAGGAGAAGGGGTGCTACAAAAGAAAGTGGTTGCTGCTCTCCTGGCTGCTGGTGCTTCTCCAAACTGCTGCTGGTTCTTCCTGCTGCTGTTTCCTGGTTTGCTGGTTTTCTGGACTTCTGGACTGAGATTGGTATTGTCCCCAAAGAACCTGACCACCCCAATCAGCAGGAAGTAGCTCAAAGAGACCTATGTCCCTTCTCCTTCTAACCTTCTTTCTCTCCTACCTAGTATTGGGGGGTTTGGAAGGAACAAGTGTTGGAAGGGAGGTAGAGGTATTGAGTACAGTACAATTAAATATAGTAAAATAATTAGAGTTTATAATATTAAAAAGTAAAAGCTGCCTTGCTACAGGAACCAGTGGTATAGGAAGCAAGAGAGTCCAGATGGGAATAATAGAAGCTGCTTATCTTCTCACTCTTAATATCTTGACGTGACTTGACTAGAAACTCTAGTTCTAGAGTCATGTGTCCTGGTTCCATGCCGAAGGTGAGGGGAGAGCTCAATCTCTCGAGAGACAGGAGGCTCTGGGAAGCTTGTTGGATGAGCAGCAGGCCAAGCTGCTAAAGAGGACCAGCCATCGACAAGCTGCTATTGACAAATAAAACAATTCTCCCAGCCTTCATCTCCCCTTGCTGCTCCTTCCTCTTAATCCCTCAGCTACCACTCTCAGTGTTTAGTGCCACCTATTGGTAGGAACTAAAACTAAAATGATTGTGCCCAAAGGCATTTGCACTTTATGCTCTATCCCTGCCCTGGCCCTTTTAGAGGAATAGCAAAGGTTTGATGGAGCATATGATGGGTGAAGACAGTGCCCTTTGGCTCCCAAAACAAGCGGTCACCTGCCTCAAGTCTGGTTTCCTACTTGTCCATGACCGTGGCATTGCCCTTTCCAGCTGGGCCACGGAGAGAGGCTGGGAATGCTGTCATGCCATTATTATCTAATACTGCTCCCTGAGCATGGCAGCCATTTTCATCCTCATCAGATACAGCTTTAATGGCTCAAAAGCCCGTCAAAGCTTGGGGTGCTTGTGTTTGATTGAAAGAGTGGGTGGGAAGGACTATTAGACCTCAGCTGCGCCTCCAAGCCAGCTACATACAGTGCTGCCTGCGCAGCCTGAGGTCTCACAGTCTTGGTAGGTGGAAAGTATGGAGTGTAGAAGGCTAACTGAAGGGCAGACTGCAGCTATGTGGCTGTGGGGGCATTATACATGCTGGAGCGGGGCTTTTTAGTGATGTTTTGATGCCTCCTATGGCCCTATATGTCATTCCTTACAACTGTTCTCTATGTGAACAAAAGTCCCTGGAAAGAACCACATTCTACCCTGAACCTTCTCCAAGGCTGGTTAACTGATCTGAAAGATCACGTATAGCTCTTTTGCTGTGGCTTATGAAGTTCCCAGTCAAGTGCACCCAAGGGCACCGAGAGCACTTCAATGACTATGAAGAGATTGGAATGTTGCAGGTTCAGAGCCCAGTGACAATTCATCTTGGGCCATTTTACCCTCAGTAGATTTCTTTGTCCACATCTGTATCTGACCTGACATCCTATGACTAACAGGTAAAACCTTTGGGATGTGTTAAGAGACCACTAACTTCCACCACCGAGATGCTAACAGTATCATTAGATGCCCATAGCAGAGATGCTAAAAGTGTCATCAGATGCCTGTAGCAGAGATTACCCCCACTTTGCTGTCACCACCTACTGAATGTTCCCTCCAAGGAATTTGAAAGCTGCCTTGGTGTATGATTGTCTCTGTTCTGTTACTATAAAGCTTCATCAAACTGTTACCACACTGGAGTATGGAATCTGGGGTAACCCAAATCCGTGTTCCCAGGCCAGGGTCACTCATATTTGGCTCCAGAAGAAATGGAAGTTGTATCTTTGCGACAACACCCATGAGCAAGGCCAGCAGGCTTGCTGGTCCACTGAGCTGGCCTGGGATGGGATGGTGCTGTCTGTCATTGGTGCCCTTCTAGGGTGAATAGATGATTCTGTGTGTCTCCTCAGAAAAAGCTCACATAACCATGGGCAAGATGCTGAAGGGATGCTCTCAGAACTTTAGTGTAGGATCTTGAGAAGCCTCTTGAGTTTTTAGCACTTTTCTTTTCTTTGAGTGTGTTCCAGGAATACACTGTAGAGGGCAGGTGAGAGATAAACAATGTGAGAAGATATTAAAGGGGAATGATGTCCTTGTTGATTAATATCCCAAAGCTCATAAAGTAGAAAGTTCAGTGAACTTGGATCCCCTCCTGATATTTTCCTAATGTGCTAAGCATTGCCTTTTCTTCTTCATGTTCCACAACAGCATATGAATGAGCTGCTGGATTGTCACATGGCATTCCAAGTGCCAGACACTGAAGTCACCCCTCCGTGGGTGACCATCATGTATATGTCTTTCATTATGGCATACAGAGTTCACAGCAAGGCAAGACCCAAGTGCACCATCATTTGGATGCAGCAGCATCTTGATTTTATTTATTTATTTAACTATTTTGCTATCATCTCACAAACTTCTTGATGTGCAAAAAGGAAAGTAAAAGTTTATGTCTCAGATATTAGAATTTTGGTAAAATTAGCTCCAAGCATACAGTTTGGGTTGTTAGTGAACTCAATTAAAAATGTCTTTGTGCATGCTTATGTTCTGCTTACTGTATGTGTTTGGGCCAGCCTGAGAGTCATTCTGAGTTTCTTGTCTCTCAGCATAGTGCTGGATGATAATCCTACCACACAGGTTAGAGCCAGAGCAAACTAAATATACCAGCCCTGTTCATAAGCTTAAGTACACTGTATTACTAAGTTCTGCTTACAAACTTCAAAGTTCCCATGCTAGAACTATATCAGCATGCCCTGTCAAGACATACCCAGAAGCCACCTCAATGTGGGAAGTAACTGACTCATTGCTGTATCTTGTACCAAAAGTTTGATTCAAGAGCAGGTTCTGAGGAAAGCTTCCCTCTTTGCCTGATACTTTTCTGAAACAAGTCAAATCAGATTTACAACCAGTTGTGGAAATGGGGAGCTCTGAAATGATCAGCGAGCCGACCTGGGACTTGATGAAATTCCCTGTCCACTTCCCGTATCCACTGACCCTGCGGCATGGGAGATATCTAAAGGAGCTGCGGAGCATGATGTCAACAGAATATATCATTTCTTTTCTTAAAAAATTACCTTAAGTTTTTGTGTGTGGATGTGAGGATGCCTACCTACAGCAGGGGGTGTGTGGAGGTCAGAGAACAACTTGGGAGAGTTGGTTCTTTCCTCTACCACGTGGGTCTTGAGGATCGAACTCAGTTTGTTGGGCTTTGTGGCAGGTGCCTTTAACGACTGAGCAATCTCATCAGTTCCAAAACACACAATTTCTGATTTCCCATTTCTAAGACAATAATAGGCAGACTGAACAGTGGCCCATAAAAGCTTCTCTGTTCCAATCCCTCCCATGCTTATAAATTGGTAAGAATAATTTTGTGAAAATGACCATCTTGCAAAATCAATCTATAGATTCTACATAACCTTCATCAAAATTCCTCCCAGAAATTGAAAAATAAATTTCATTTGGAAATACAAAAAACCTAGGATATCCTGAGCAATCAAGGAAAACTACTGGATGTACTACCACCCCAGATTTCCAGCTATACTACAGAGCTACAGTAATTAATAGCATGGTACTGTCATAAAAACAGACACTTTGATCAATGGAATAGACTAAGGGCCACATATAGGCCCAAATTCCTATAGATACCTGATTTAAAAAACAAAACAAAACAAAAAAACAAATGGCCAACAAAATACAATGGGGAAAAGACAGTGTCTTCAATAAATCCTGCTGGTTAAACTGGGTAGCTACATGAAGAATGAAACTGGATCCTTGTCTCTCACCCTGCATAAAGCCCAACTCCAAATGGGTGAAAAACTTCAACATAAGAACTGAGACCCTGAGTCTGATAGAGAAGAAAGTAGAGAATGTGCCTGAACCTAGTGGCTAAGGAAAGTCTCTCTGGACAGGACCCTGGTGTCAATAAATGGGACTCAAAGAAACTAAAGAGCTTCTGAACACAGGACACCATCACTCAAGTGAAGTGGCAGCCTACAAAATGGAAAAATCATCACCAACTGTGTATCTGACAGAAGGGTAGTGTCTGGATGTACAGAGACAAAAAGGTAGGCATCAAAAAGACAGACAACCTAATTCAAAACGAAACTAAACAGAGAGCTTTCAAAAGATGACACACAAATGGCTAAAAAACATTTTTAAAAAATGTTCAACATTCTTAGCCATCAAGGAGACTAAAATTACTTTGAGATTTCATCTTACCCAAATCAGAATGACTACTATCAGAAAAAACAGGTCATGCCAAATGCTGGCAAGGATGTGGGGAAACAGGGATGCCTCTATGCTAGTGGGAGGGAAAACCTGTGCAGCTACTATGAAAGTCAGTGTGGAGGGTCCTCAAAGGGCTAGCAACAGATCTACTACAAGTTCTGGCTATACCACAAGTAGGGATATCCTTAAAGGTCCCACTATAAAGGTAGCTGCTTATCCACGAAATGGAGTCATCCCAGGTGTCCAGCAACTGATGGATGGATAATGGATGTGTGTCACACTTATGCAATGGAATATCAGTCAGTGATTGAGAAAAACAAATGGTGAAAACCATGGGTAAATGGTGGATCTGGGGACTGTCATTCTGAGTGAAGTGACATAGATCCAGAAAACCTTGCATGTTTTCTCTTATTTTTTGTTAGCTCTGAATCTTCAGATGTGAGTGTTTCATTAGGAATACCTATAGAGATGAAGACATTAGCAAGGGACTGCAGTGGTGCTTCCAAAGAAGGATAGATATAATGAAGTGGTACAAAGGATTAAGGGAGAATAATGGAGCAGGAAAGGTTAAATTTGAGTGGGGGAATGGGAATGCAAGGTAGAGGAGTGAATATCAGGAGGGATAAAAAACACTAAAGACCTTTAAAAACACCCAATGGAACCCCTTTCAAAATAAGTCTTATGATGTATAAACTTCCGAAGATATATAATGGATATGAAGAGTTAAGGTTGAGTTACCCTGTAGTGGGGTAATATCACAGGCTAACATCACAGGCTAACAGATAAAAGCCCAGTGCCAGGAATGGGTCACTTCTTTTCGAGTTGTTAACCAATGAAGTCCCATGGACCCCTAAATATTATTACTGCTATTGGCTTAGTCTCTATACCAGTGGTTCTCAACCTGTGGGTCCTGACACATTTGAGGGGGTTGTATATCAGACATCCTCCATATCATATATTTACATTATGATTTATAACAGAAAATTACAGTTATTAGGTAGCAATGAAATAATAAGGGTCACCACAACATGAGGAACTGTATTAAAGGGTCACAGCATTAAGAAGGTTGAGAACCCCTGCTGTAGACTGTGGAAGACCCTGTTGCTAAGGACGCCACATACTTAAGCCATAGAAGACAGAGAAATGGAGCCCCTATTCACCTGGAGCTTAAGTTAGCTTTCATAGAACTGGAGGGCCTCAAGCATGCTACCAGAGGGAAAAAATAGTCATTAGTCTAAACCTGCTGTGAACCCTGCAAGCTACAGTAATACCCAGCCTGGAAAGACTTGCCCACAGGTACAATAGTGGCACAAACAGCATGAAAATAACCAACCACTTTCTGATCGAATTTAAAGCCTGGCTCTCACTGTTATTGGAGCCAAGAAACTATGGGTAAATGGTCATGGGCCCTCAAGGGTAACCTACACTGTTATTCTGTTTAATGGACATAGAATTAAGCAAATTCCTAATGATTTCTTATAACATAGATTAACGCTTCAGCCAGCCTTCATCAGAGAGGCTTCTGTTCGTAGTAGATGGCAGTTGACACAGAGACCCACAATTAGTAAAGGGTAGAAAATAAGAGACTATAGAGTGCTTCTCAGCCCTAAATGGAACGTCTATATTGCATCTGTATTACATCCCCTCCTTCCAAAGCTCAGAGATCACTGCAAGAAGAGGGCCCGAAAGATTCCACATTATATAGGCAATGGATGTCTCCATGGAAACAATGCCTTCCAGATACATCAGGGCTATTGCGCAGGTGGACTCACAAGGGTTGTGACAGTATGCACAGGATCTGTACAAGCTCCGGTCAGACAAAACCCCAGCCTGGACAGAGAAGGTGGGCACAGAGTCCCACTCTTAGCCAAGGAGCTATTGGCCATTGATAACAGCTGGGAGAGTTAGGGGGAGTCAATGCAGTCTGTGGTCTGTCAACCACGCTCCAGTGGAAGGCATCCATTCTAGAATGCATGGCAGCAGCAGTTGGACTCATCTTTTCAAAAAGGGCACAAAGTGAAAAAGGTAAAAGGTGGGCAAGGAAGGAGGTGGATGTGGAAGGAGCTTGGGGAGGGGGTGAATATGATCGAAACATTGTAGGAAATTCTTACCATAATTCTTATAACAAGAAGGAAAAAAATACCACCAACAACAAAGAAAATGGTCATCAATAAAAGGCAATGTCCTTTACAATGTGAGAGCCTTCTAGCATACTAAAATAGACTACAATCAGGCCAGGCATTCTCCATTTATTTTATTCACTAAATTGTTAATTTTTAATTTAGAATAGGTCTCTCACTATGTTGCTCTGGCTGGTCTTGAACTCCTGAGCTCAAGCGATCTTTGCATAGGCACACACCTGATTTTCTTAGTAATACTAACGTGGACTGAGTGCATCTTGATGCCAGATACTGTTCCAGATACTGAATATGGTTTGGGCCGTTGACTACTTGCAATAATCCTAAAAGCAGATGGTAAAACCCCCACTATCCTATTTTTAAAAATGGAGACACAGAAAGGCTGAATAACTTGTCAAAGATCCCAGATCTAGTTAGTAATGGCTCAGACTTTAAAGCAGACAGCCAAACATGCCATAAGGAGCCACAGTGGAAAGGCAGACTCCACTGATGCCCCAGGTCATGACGTCCCACACCTTGTAATCCGTTGCTAGACTGCACAGCCTCCACCTGAGCTGTCTAAGGAAATCTTATGCTTAATGAGATGAATTAAGTGGGTTGATATATATAAACACTTCAGAAACAGTCTTCGAAAAAGAAACAGGTATAAATTAGTTATTAAGTTCAAGTTCATGGTTAGAAGAGAAGCTAATAGAAGCCGAGTGCTTCTTCAGTGAACACAGCTATGGAGACTGGTACCAAGAACAGATCAGTTGGAGCCCCAGGAATCCCTACCTAAAACGGCGGTTACCTCTCCTTCCTCTGGACACGGTAAAGCTGGCAGAGAACAAAACCTTCAAGTTTCTCCCTGGAGCAACCTGGAGTATAGTTGGATGATTTATTTACTGTCATTCGAATGCATGGCTTTGCCCAGCTGCTAGCTAGACAGTGTCCTAGCAGTTCAGACTGACTGTTGTTGTCTCTGCCAGTGACCTCTTGCGTGTCACTTAAGGGCACAGACACCGGTCACTGAGCACTGGATTCTCAAAGCTGATCATGCACCAGTTTTAAGCATTGAAAAACTGGTGTGGAAGAGAAAGTTGGAAAACACGACTTAGCTGTTGAAAAGCACTGATTTCTATGAACACTTTACAGAAACTATTATTCTCAGAAACTGCCCTATTTCTGTCAGGAAAAAAAATTAATGAAAAAAATTTGTCTCCCTTCCAAATATATTGCATTATTCAGCCTAAAAAAAAAAAAAGACAAAGCTTCTCAAGAATCACCCTTCTCTCTCTCTCTCTCTCTCTCTCTCTCTCTCTCTCTCTCTC
>CAJQZJ010000638.1:62938-78677 GCA_907164525.1 Lophiomys imhausi | reverse complement strand
TCTCTCTCTCTCTCTCTCTCTCTCTCTCTCTCTCTCTCTCTCACACACACACACACACACACACACACACACAAAATCAAAACAAGTTTTGCAAGGTTTTCAGTATTTTATAAGGATTTTTCCTCTATAAATATCACATACAATGCTTTTGAAATACTTTCCCCTGCAAATATCCCACCATAGTTTTTGCTAAAGTCTGTCCTGGGACATGGTTAAAAACAATAAAATTGATGTAGGAGTGTGACAGACCACTGGGCTTGTGCTGAAGTACCCATCTTGTCTTAGTTTTTCATTATTACACTTTTTCAACTTTTGCATAAAAGTACCAATGTTTTTTAAAGTTAACTATCCAAGCTGCCTTTTAATGACTCCTTAAGAAGTTTACTGTTTGTTTCTTTCATTTCATGTTTTCTGAGGAGTAAAGGCTATAAACCCTGGCATGTAAGTGGACTGCGGACACCACTGAGGGGTAAAAGCCAAGCCCCAGGGCATCATAGGCAGTGCCGCTTCAGAGTCCTTGATTTTCTTTGCGATTCTCTACTTAGAAGAAACAGGGTCTGGATCTGCTTGATTTTGTTGTTCCCAGGTATTAAAGATTAACAGAAGAGAGAAACCAAATGTTTTAAAATAGAAACAAGTTCAGACTCCTGTCTATTTAGGGACTAAATGAGGGAACCATTCCTTTTTTTTTTGCTTAACGCCCTGGAAAAGTGTTTCCTTTTAGAGGCAGAGAACAGTAGAAAGCTATATAGTTGCTTGGAAGCCCAAAGGGTGTTGGGTGGCATCCCTTAAGTGATATATTCAGGGGTTATGGAAGTTCTGAGGAGGTTACCCTGATAGAGCCCCTGGTGTAGTCTCGGAACTTTCCAGCCCTGCAGCAGAGAGTCTGAAGGTATTAAAGTAGTCGGTTGACTTGACAGACCTTTTAAACAGAAAGCAGAGGCGCTACTTACATCTTGCGGCTCCACTGCAGGGCCTTGCCTGTCCAATCTGCAGACCGCAGCTGGAGCTCTTCCCTGGCCACCGCTCCTTCACTCTGGCTTGACAGCTGGTTTAATCTGCAAGCCAGGGTGGAATGCCTGGTCTCGTGGTCTCTCACTTGCTGTTCTTTTCCATTTCCAGAGGGCCAGTGGCCTTGTGGTTTCCGTGACGACCAGAAGGAAGCTGGCTGGCCTACCAGTTTTATTAACCAGCAGGATAGAACCTGTCTCTTTGGGGCTGTAAGCCAGGAAATTTCCAGAAGAAGCTGAGGGCACTGCTGCTGTAGACTGACTCCAAAGGACAGACGCAAATGGAAGAAATTCTACTGTAGCAGAAAATTGAGTGTATTAAGAGTGGGTTGTGGAGCCGTGTAGATACCTTTACATCCATGATTTGTTTCACTGTCTCTGGCCTGGTGAATTGTTACTTATGGTAAGTGGCCCATCTAGTCTAAAAAGCATTCTACTGTGATTGTTCCAAAGAGAAAATAAACTCATTTCACTTTCAGAGATGTAGACCCAGTTTCTCTTCTCTCATTAACTCATTTTTTTTAATTCTAGAAGCCAGAAAATAAGTAAATATGAAAAAAAAATCTGTGTCCATTAAATGGTGGCTTAGTCCATTTGGGGCTGCTACAAAATATCTTAAACTAGGTGGCTTAAAAAACCAATTGTATTTCTTAGTCCTCTGGAGACAGGGAAATCTAATATGGAGGCTTTGGTCTTCTTTTCAATGTTGGCTGAGGGAGGGGTACTTCCTGGCTCATAAACAGCCCCTTCTGGACATGTTCTCCCAGCTCCTTCTATGGCTACTGACCTCATTCATGAAGGTTCCACTCTTGTGACCTAACATCCAGTGCTTAGCAACTAATGAGGGTTTACTAATGGGAGGAATCAGATGGATGGAGGAGGGTCTCACTAACATAAAGTGTTATGGGACTACAGACAAGGATGTATAGTCACTTAGATATGGAATAACACTATTCCAAAGAGAATATCACCTTACTCTGGGTATCCATCCAAATCCCCATCTATTCACCCACCCAAACCATCCACCCACCCACCCACCCACCCATCCATCCACCCACCCATCCACCCACTCATCCATCCTCCAGCCCATCCATTCATCCACAGGTCCTTAACACACATAAGCACTGTGACAGGGGGCTAGGAGGACAGAGAGTTAAACAGGAGTGATTACACAAGCTGATTGTGGAAAACCATGTGAAGGCAGGAACAAAAATAATACATACACATCTTAGAGATGGCGGAATACCTTTTGCAGGAAGATTGAAGTTTTTTGGGTGGTAGTGTTTTGATCAGGGCCCTAAAGATGGCCAGGACTGGAGTGTGTCAGACATAGGAAAACAGGACAATTGTTCCTTATTGAGTGGCTATGAACCAATGGTGTATGAATGGGGATGAACAGATGCTTCATCTCTTTGTGGAGACAGTGGCTCTCATGTGGAGGTCAGTGGACAACCTAGGATAGATGTTGGTCTTTACTTTCCACCTTGTTTGAGTCTCTCTCTCTCTCTCTCTCTCTCTCTCTCTCTCTCTCTCTCTCTCTTTCTGCTGTATAAACTGGTCTACAATGGCCAAAAGTTTCCTGTGGTCCTGACTCTCATCCGTGTGTAGGGACACAGGTATGTGAACGCAAACACAGCTGACTTTGTGTGGCCTCTGGGGACTTGAACTCAGGCTTTTGGTACATGACAAGCACTTCACCTACTTACTCCTCTTCTGGCTCACACAGTCTGACAACTGTGGTTTCTCATGTGTCCCAGGGGATCCAGGAACTCAACCAACTAATGAAATTGCTAGAGCAAAGTAGGGTTTCAGAACAGCCCAGTGAACTATTCTGAAAACCAGCAAATCACAGTTAGGACAAAGGGACCTGGCAAGAGTTTACTCTTGTTGGTTTGTAGTCAGTTTCCTCCCAACTGAAACACTGCCCTCAGGAGGGAAAGGATGCTAGGGAGGTAAAGAGAAGGCCATACCTCTGGGAGAACAGAAACTTGGGAGATGCTCCAGGGTGCCTTGCCAGCAGGGTAAAGATCAGTCAGTAAACAGCTGCTAGGACACCTGAGCAGCCTGTGCAGCTGGTGCAAGCTGTGGGACGCCTAGGTTACAGCTGTCACACACACTGCGCTGGCTAGGGCTTTTTCAGGATGCAGGTCCTTTTGCGTCACCCCTGTGCCTTATAAGTAACCCCTCCCTCCTATTCTTGTCAGTAACCCCAATAAAAACTCACTGGTTCACTGGGTTGGCTATTGGTTACTTTGGTCTGTTGTGGGTTCTCTTTCTGGAGTGAGTAGTAAGGTGTGAAGTCTGTCTTCCCAGGAAGTCTGTCACACAAATCTCAGCAAAGCAAGCACACACTATTTGTTATACAAGCATAGTGGAGCGTGGACCTTAGCTCAGATCTTGATCCCATTACCACTTTACATGTTTTTGAATGTGAGCCTATGAGCCTCCACTTCTTCATTTGTAATGTGGGGGTGTAAGACTGTAAAAAATTAATGGATACAAGGCCTTCTCCTCCTTCATGAGACTCTGACCTCACTTCTCCTGGAGACATTCCACAGAACTCGGTCCTTGAGACTATCTAAACTTACATAGCTGACTGGTTTGCTTCCACTCCCCTCTGATCCCTCATCCTCACTCCCCACTTGCGTCATTACCTAACTTAACATACTCTTTGTTCCTTTATCCCCACCTGCGGCTATCGCCTAGCGGGCTAAAAGTTACTCCTTTATGCCCCCACTTTTTTTGTAGCTGCTTGTGTGCTTAAAACTGCCTGAAAACTGTTTTGGGGCATTCACTCTTCTACGGAGGTAGTCGAACCCCAGCACGTCGGCTTAAATAAACCTCTTGTATATTACAACGAATCTGGGACTCTGGTGGTCTCTGGGCGTCAGGATTTCAGGGAGCCCCCTCGCGGGTTCTACAGGGGTATGATGCTTTTTTGAAATGCTCAGTGAGACAATGTATAATGATGCTTGAAAGTGGGGAGAGGATGGCTGGAAAAAACTGCCCCCCATCAAGTCTATTCTTCTCACTGGTTCAACACCAAGAGTATTTCAAGTCAAAGGACAAATTCAAGGAAGACTGCCTACACGGAGGCTTCACTCGCATTCCTGGGCACTGTCTCCAACAAGATTGTTTAAAACAAAACAAAAAGACAAATAGACCGTGCACACACTTGACTTTTACCATTACCAACACTCCTCTCTCACTGCTAAATCTCAACAATGCACCTTATTAAACTGCCCTATCATTTGCAAAAGGGAAACCTTGAAGCCAAGAGAAATAAATGAGCCAGTTGTATCAGTTCGTTTTTGCTGCTGTGATGAAATATCTGACAAAAGCAACTTAAAGAGAAAGGGCTTCTTCTGACTCACAGTTTGAGGGATTGGGGAGCCATAGTGGCAGGAATGTGAGGCAGCCAGTGGGATGGTTCCCCCCATCACTTAGGGTGGGTCTTTCTATTGACACCCTTCCTAGCCATACCCAGAGGTGATTCTAAATCTAGGTTGGCAAAGAAGACTGAAGATCACACTTCATATAAGCTTTGTTTAAATTTTAAAATGTTTGTATTACATTTTACTTATTTGTGTGTGTGTGTGAGCGCACATGCAAGCATATGCACGTGTGTACAACAACATGTTTGGAAGTCAAAGAACACCTTTGGGGAGTTGGTTCTCTCCTACCATGTGGGATCCAGGGGTTGAACTTGGTGGCAAGCACCTTTACCCACTCAGACTTTCTTGCTAGCCAAACTGTAGGCTATTTACAAGGACTCAAGTGGCAGGGAAAGGCTTCCCTGCCATAGACTCCTTTTGTTAACTTTGTATACTTTGTAATATTTTATACTTTGCAGGAAAGTGTCCAGGCCCCCCAGCTGAGTTGCTTCAGCAGCTAGACCCGGCTAATTCAGATTTTCCTCTGGGCTCCTCTTACATCTTTCCCTGGGTGTCCCTTCTCCAGCTCTTCAGCTTCCCTGGGTACCATCCCCTGTGGTTGCTGAAAGGGGTGCTTGGATCTTTAGGCTATGCTGCTGGCCCCTCTGCACCTCTGGACAGCAGCACCTCAGGACTCCAGAGCAGCTGAGGCTAAATCTCCAAGCCCTGGGACCTGCGATCAGATGCCTGAAGAAACTGGGAGGTTGCAGCCCCAGAAGAAAGCAGCAGCACCTGAGGCTTCAGCTATGGCTGCAGCTGACAGGGAACCCAGGGGGAGGGGGTGTGTCCTACTGGAGCTGGTCTATGAGCTCCTTCGCCATCTCTGTGGCAACAATGTGTAAACTAGATGTTCCCCGAAGCAGGGAGCTTTACACGGTCTGGCACTGCCAGCCAGGGAACAGGACTAGGAATCTGACTGCTCAGCAAAAGTTCATAGTTTAGTTAAGAAAAGCTGTTTTATCTTAGAGTTCAAATCTGTGTAAACCACCTCAGCCATGAGTCAGTAGGTCCCTCCCCCACACCTCTCTAATGGTTATAATGGCAGTTCCAGCCTCTAACTGCCACAAAGGCCATCTCCAGTCCCCTAGTGGGACCCCTCCCAGATTTATGGTAATTTTAAGTGAAAAAAAATCTGAACAAAACCCCACCAATTCCTAAAGCTCCCTCAAGCTCAAGACTTGAAATCCTACCAATCCTCACTCTGGAAATCTCTGCCCTAGGAAGCTCCGCCCCCTAAAAAAATCCTATATAAAGGCTGTGTTTGCTCAGCCCTCTGCTGTCTTCTCCTGAGGGAAGAGACAGCCACTCCTGGATTTGTCCTTCCAATAAACCTCTTTTAAGAGATTTGCTGCCTGGTGTGCTTCTGTCATCAAAAGAAGCCAAGTTCAGAAGAGAAGAAGCAAAGAAGGAGCAGGGCTCAGGCTCCAAGGCTCCTCAGCTCAGATGGGGTTTGGAAAACCCTCCCCTGTGAGCTGCAACATTTCTGCTAAGGAGGCCTCCTCTCAGAGCTGTGTGGTTTCTGGGCTCCTGTGTCTCAGGTTTCTTTTCCCTTGGGACACTGTTCCACCTCAGAGCTGTGTGGTTCCTGGGCTTTGGAATTGTGGGTTTTCTGGACACCTTCCCATCCAACCAACACCAACTCTTTTCTTTTGAGATGAGGTCTCACTATGTAGCCCTCACTAGTCTTGAGCTCACAGAGATCTATCTACCCCTGCCTCATGAGCACAGGGATTAAAAGTGCATGAACCATGCCAGACCAGACTTCATTTAATTTATAAACTTTCTTCAGTCCTTTGATCAATCTAACTTCAAAACCTATATATAGCTTTTGTGAAGACACCTAAGGATGTCTCTGAACACTCATGCTTAAATCTGACTCTCTAGTTTCTACTCAATAAACCACATTCTGCTTCATGCTGACTTGTCCTGAAGTTCTTTTCTATAATGTGGTCAAGATCCTAGCTTCATCTGAGTCTCAGGCATCAGTTGGCAGCATGAGGCTGTCTGTCCCACTGTCCCTCACCACATGCAGTGAGTGGCTCTGCTTTGCTGCATCCTCCCTACTATGATATATTGTTCACCATCCTCAAACATCAGGCCAACAGCCATGAATGGAAACTTTCCCCTTTACAAGTTGATTATCACAGCTATTTGTTACAGTAATGTAACACTGACTAAGACAATGCCCCAACTCATGTAAAGAATGCAAACTTGTGTTTCATTTGCAAGCTAGCTATTAGCTTATGAACCCCAATTGTGTCAAAAGCCCAGTTTGTAAACCTTTGTCCAAGAGGGAGGGGACCAATAGGTGATCTGAGAGACAAACTGCCCAGTTATTAACCAAACAGTGTAATGGGATAGACTGACTTATGAGTCCAGGTGGAGGGCCAGCAGCTGGGCAGGTCACTGAACTCAGTTCCTGAAAATTCAACAGCTTGCACATTCAGCTAAATGTGGTGTCTTCTGGGACATCAGCCAGCTAGGTGAAGAAATGGAGTCACTTTGGCCCAGGTGACTATACGGGTGAGGAGTAAGAACTAAGCTAATAATATGATCAAACTATATTATGGCACGTATGAAAATGTCATAATGAAACTCCATCTCCAAAGAGAGTAACTACAGTTTTGGACGTGGGGACTATGGACAACTTAGTGGTGCTGCCTTCACTTCCGGCCCACATTTCCAGTTATCTTTATGTCTCACCGAGTCAAACACCCACATCCTGATATTTGCCAAACTACAGTGAGCATCCCCTCAGATTCTGCCTCAAATTTAGTGTGTGCGCGTGTAGGAGGAAGGTCACCATGGTAAGGCTCCCAGCTTGATTGTGAATTTCTGACCAAGTCTGCCACCTACTGGTGATACTTGATCTCACCGTCACACCTAAACCCTGATGCCCAGCTTCCTTCCTTGCTGTCATGTGAATGCACACACACATTTTTAGTCTATTGCTACTGGGCATTTCAAAGCATTAATAGAAATGCTGATTCTTGCTACCTGTGTTATCCATGAAACACTGAAAGACAGTTTTTGCTGTAAGTGTTTCTTGTCTTGGTGAGAGGGATCCACCAGGCAAGAGATTGACAGAAAAGATCGACCACAATTCATCGTCTTCCTAATTCTGACTTAATTTCTCCTCAGAAGTTGCCTTCAAGTAAGAGATTTGGTTTTCTAATACAGGCAATATGTAACAGGAAGAGATAGAAATAATTATATTTTATATTATTTATTATACATATCAAAATATATTATGCACATGTATGAGTATCATAATGAAATCATTATTGTGTATAATTACATGATAATTTAAATTTTTTGTTTTCTGTTACAAATATCTAATGTTTAAGAGAAAGAAAATAGCATACCTTGGACATTTCATTCAAGTGTCATTTTTATGACCTGCCAGGGTAATGATTTTATGAATGCAGGGAAGCCTCCTTCCTGGTTTTAGGTGGCTGAAACAGCTCAGCAGCTTTGCTCGTTCATTCACCTGAGGTGCAATTCAGGGACAGCATTCCCAGGACCTAAACACCCCAATCCTTCAGCATTCGAAATGGCACCTGCAAATGCTGCGACTGTGTGAAACTGGCTGGTAAAGTCAAGAAGAAGGTGGCACACTGTCAAAGAATGAGCTTCACAGGATGGTAAAATTACCACAGAAAGCTCATCCTCCTCATAAAAACCACGATGTATCTGTGGAGCTCGTCATTTGTTGTGGGAGGTGAATTCCTACACACTGCTGTCGGTTACTCACACAAATATGAAGATGAAATACTGTAGAATTAAGACACTAACTTTCAAAAACTACAGCGTGCGTGAATGCTCATAAAAGACGAATGAATAATCAGAGTCTGGAGGCTGGGGAGGTGGCTCTGTTGGTGGAGTGTTTGTCACACACCCAGGAGGATCTGAGATTGATACCTGGCACTTGTGTAAAAAGGCCTGGTGTGCTAGTGCAAACATTTAATCCCAGCACTCATGAGGCAGAGGCAGGCCAATCTTAGTTAGTTCAAGGCCAGCCTGGTCTATAGAGTGAGTTTCAAGTCAGCCAGGGCTACATAGTGAGACCCTCCTTTCTCCCTAATCAACTGGTTTTTTCTGGACATCTGTGAAGCAGCATGCATCTCTGCTAGAGGAAGTAGAGACAAGAACCCAGTCCTATACATTGTTGGTGGAGATCACTTAAGGGTTAGTAGAAGATACACATGCAGATAAAATGATTAAACTAAACAGTCATTCAGCTCATTTACATATGGGTGGTTTTAAGTTTTGTTTTTGAGACAGGGTATCTCTACATAGCCCTAGACAGCCTCAAATGCACAGAGATCCCCCTGCTCCTGCCTCCTGAGTGCTGGAAGTAAAGGCATGCCCCACCACACCCAGACATGACTGAGTTTGATAGTAGACTGCATGGGCTCTTAATTTGTCATTTATATGTTTCTGTTCATTTTCTTCTCTGTATCCTCTGGTGTTGGACATCTTTTTCTTCCTCAATTACTAGGATTTCTGAATGCCACCCCTGCCTGTTGTAGCCAGATAAATTTACTTTCATGAGGACAACTGCTCTTACTACTGATGGAATGACAACACCCTACAGGGCTTACTAAGAATCAGGCACTAATTTAAGAACTTTATATATGTTGTTTGTTAATTTCTCTCTAATCCCAGTTGTCTTAATTAGGGTTTCTATTGGTGTGATGGAGCACCACAACCAACAATTAAGTTGGGGTGGAAAGGGTTTATTTGGTGTACACTTCCATAATGCTATTCATCATGGAAGGAAGTCAGGACAGGAGGTCAAACAGGACAGGAACCTGGAGGCAGGAGCTGATACAGAGGCCATAGAGAGGTGCTACTTACTGGCTTGCCTCAGCCTGATTTCTTATAGAACCCAGGGGCTAACAGCCCAGGCGTGGCCCCACCCCACAATGGGCTGGGCCTTCCCCAATCAACCATTAAGATAATGCCCCCCAAGCCGGGCGGTGGTGGCGCACGCCTTTAATCCCAGCACTTGGGAGGCAGAGGCAGGCGGATCTTTGTGAGTTCGAGGCCAGCCTGGTCTACAAAGCGAGTCCAGGACAGCCAGAGATATTCAGAGAAACCCTGTCTCGAAAAACCAAAAAAAAAAAAAAAAAAAGATAATGCCCCACAGCTGGAACTTATGGAGCCACTCAACTGAGGTTCCTCCCTTTCAGATGACTCTAGCTTATGCCACGCTGACAGAAAACTAGCCACGACACGTGTACTATTAGTATTTTTATTTTCCAGCTATGCAAATCAGAGGACCGATAGTAATTTGTTCAAACTCATGCAGCGAATCAGCTGTGGAACTGAAGGTGGGCCCAGGCCGAGCGAGCCCAAGGTCCTTCCAGTCTGTGAAGTTATATAAAACGGTTTTTATATTTCCCCCAAAGTTTTGAAGTTTTGCTTTTCATATTTGATTTTTAAATCTATTTGTAACTATGATTTAGGTATCTGTTGATTTGAGTAGTTAATTTTGCTACTTCTATGTCCTGATAGGCCAAGATCATTTATTTGCCTTATGGTCTTCTCCTGTGAGACCTGAGTCCACGCGACTGCACTAAGGAAACTTTGGGAAGGATTTACACACAGGATTGCAAAAATTGGTGGTCCAGGGAGAGTCACCATCATGGCAAACTGATCATGGCTTAAAGATACTTTAATTTTCTCCTCTCCAAGCCCCCCCCCCAATTTTATTTTCCTGCCTAGCTTAGTTTTTTCAAAATTTCCATAGGAGATTAGTGTCCAGTTACGTTTTCTCAGGGTCACTGAGGTGCGACTTCTGAAGAAAGATATAATTCAACCTCGAGAATGGAAGTATTGCGTTCTCCCACTAGATGTCAGTGTTTCTCTGCTAACCAAACCTGACTCTCTGGCAAGACAATGGCCTCCCTAAAAAGGACACTCAAGGAGCCAAATGAAAAAAGCTGTATAGCCTCTCTTTATCTGGAAGTTGGCTCCCGAGACCGGAGACTGAGGTACAACTAGGGAAGCTGAGAGTGGTCGTGAGTGGGGGGTAGGGCTTTAAATGGGGATACCTCAGTGAACAGTCCTGGGAGCAGGAGGCCTTCGGAGGGAGTATCTAACTTCCTACTCGAAAGTGGCACCTTTTTCCTTCCTTCTTTGTGCATTTGTTTTGAACAATCTGAATTGTGATGGACCTGCGTGAGCTAGACTCAGCGCGAAGACTCGAGGACCGTTCACCTAACAGCAGGATTACTGCCGCCTTGCCTCTCCTTTAAACACATAAACGGTGGAGAGGAAAAAGCAAACTGCAGAGCATCTGTTTCGTAAGGCTACCTTCATCACTATCTAGGGAGACAACTGCCACTTTCAAAAGTGTTCTGGGATCTTGCTATGTACATAGAGGCCCTTGGTGAGTGCTGAAGACGTTCAGTTCCACTGCTCTATACTTATGAATGAATGAACAAACAAATGAACAAATGAATGAATAAATAATAACCACTGCTGTGTTATTTATAAAATAAAGGTAAGGTCTCACCTGTGTGTGTGTGTGTGTGTGTGTATACACATACCAGGCTGGCCTGGAACTCACAGAGATCTGCCTGCCTCTGCTTCCCAAGTGTTGGGACTAAAGGCATGCACCACCACCGCCAACCAATGTATACTCATTTTAACACAACAAAAATGGCACTGCCAACCTGTCTATGGAGGTTTGCAGGGTTCAGTCCCCTCATCCTTCCTCTCTTTCCTGTTCCTTCCGTGTATTGCCAGGGATTGAGCCCATGGCCTCCCAACTGTTCCACCTCTGAGCTATCTCTAGTCCTAATTTTTAAAAACTAAAATGTTTTATGTGGTTGCTAGTTTTATGAATTAATCCATAACATCCATGCATATTTTATTATTTTCTTTTTATCATTCTGATAATCTATGGTTGTTGGAAAATATGAAAAATATAATCAATCTCCAATTCCATTCCCAGATACAACCACTAGCTAACATTTTAGCACTAATTTTTTCTCAGAATGAAAAATTAGTCATAATTATTAGTTATTAGGAGCATTCTTCACCAATAAAGGTCTTCAAATTAGTAAACTTTGGAGTGAGACAGCCTGATTTGATTTCTGTATCCAGCATTAAACTTGGTTCTTTTGTTTGTTTTATAACACAAGGACTCCCTGTGTAGCTCAGGCTGGCTTCAAATTCCTGATCCTCCTGCCTCAGCTGCCCAAGAGCTTGCTTCTTTTATCTGCACAGCGGAAGGAAGGTAATGAAACCCCTACTTCATAGCCTAGTTTGGGAGGTAATATCTCCTGTGTGTCTACTACAATACCATGCACACAGGAAATACCTTGGAGGTGTGGCTCTGTGGTAAGACTTTGCTTAGCTGAGCATTCACAAGACTCAGGGTTCCGTCCCCAGCACCACAAAGAGAAAAAAAGCCCAACAAAAATGGTTTTTATATTATCATTATCAGTCAAACTTTTCCCTCAACTATAAAATTATTTATTGTTACAAAATTTGGAAAATATGAAGAAACGTAGCTAAGAACACAGGGGCTGGAGATGGCCCTGTGGATAAAAGGATCACTGTGCGGGTGTGAGGACTCGAATTCAGAATCCCGGAATCCACGCAAAAGTTGGCACAGCAGCTTGAGCCAGTAAGTCTAGCACTGAGGGGCACAGACAGGAAGGCCCAGTTGGGTAGCTAGTCTAGACAACAAGATGTGATGCTTTGGGTTCAGTAAGAGGCCTTGTCTCAAAATTACAATAATAAAAATAATAACAATAATAATAATGTGGAGAAGCGATTAAAGGAAGACATTCTGCTGTCGCCGCTGACCAGAACAAGTGAGTGTGTTAAATAATAATGTGCAGAGTCAAACCGGGCACAGGGTGCAGGCCTGTAACCCCAGCCCTTGAGAGGCAGGAAGATCGTCAGTCTGTACTATGTAATAAGTCCCCTATAACCCCAGCCCTCGAGAGGCAGGAAGATCATCAGTCTGTACTATATAATAAGGCCTCTATAACCCCAGCCCTTGAGAGGTAGGAAGATCGCCGGTCTGTACTATATGATAAGTCCTCTATAACCCCAGCCCTTGAGAGGCAGGAAGATTGCCAGTCTGTACTATGTAATAAGTCCCTATAACCCCAGCCGTTGAGAGGCAGGAAGATCACCGGTCTGTACTATATAATAAGTCCTCTATAACCCCAGCCCTCGAGAGGCAGGAAGATCGCTGGTCTGTACTATGTAATAAGTCCTCTATAACCCCAGCCCTTGAGAGGCAGCAAGATGGCCAGTCTGTACTATGTAATAAGTCCTCTATAACCCCAGCCCATGAGAGGCAGCAAGATGGCCGGTCTGTACTATGTAATAAGTCCTCTATAACCCCAACCCTTAAGAGGCAGGAAGATCGCCAGTCTGTACTATATAATAAGTCCTCATCTCAAAAAAACAAACAGCAGCTGGGTGTGGTGGCACATGGCTGTAATCCCAGCACTCAGAGGAGGCAGAGGCGGGCAGATCACTGTGAGTTTCAGTCCACCCTGGTCTACAAAGCGAGTTAAGGGCAGCCAGGACTACACAGAGACACCCTGTCTTGAAAAACCAAAAAAAAAAAAAAAAACCAAAACACAGCAACACATACACACACACACACACACACACACATATAATCTCACTACCAAAGATGATGTCAAAACCCAAAAATGATCCGATTTGGGGGAAATGCTTTCTAAAAATTAATCTATGTGGGTTCATATTTCATAGTTTACTTTTTTGTTGTTTGTGGCTTATGTTAAAAACTTGGCTTATGTGGCTTATATGTTAAAAACTTGATTTTTATCAACTGAAAGATAATTGCATGAGTATTTTATATATTTTTTCTCACCAGATGTTTAACAGAAAGTGACATTTTGGGGTGGTCAATAGGGTCCCCACTGATGTACACAAATAACAGGACCTTGTAATTGCGAGGGATGAGTACAGAAGATGAAGCTAAGGGTTCAGAAGTCAGTCAATAAGAAGCAAAGAAGACTTGGTGACCAAGAACAAAAGGGATGCAGGGGGGAAATGGCCATGTTCTGGGCGGGACACTGTAGTGCAGGCGATTCCAGAAACATCCCTTTGAAAAGTCATTTTCACCTCGGTTCTGTGAGAACCGCAGAACTCCAGAGAAGGAACGAGAAGTCCCTTGTCCACAGCGTGCTTGTGGTCACTTTGCACTTTGCCGTTTCCTCTTCCTGCAGTAGCTGTAGCCGTTAGGAAATCCCAGAGAAGCAACTGATTTTAGCTCACTGCAAGGAAAGGCCACTATACCAAGAGGTGGTTCTGTGATCTACTGCTCCTGGGTACACACCAGGCAAACCTAAGGAGCCCAAGTCCTGAGCTTAAGCCTTAAGGGCAAAAACGGAAGGCCAAAGGCCCTGACGCTAACTCCTGGAGGGCCCCAGAGCCAGGTTCCTGGGGTGACACCAGGCATTAGTCTTGGTGTGAAATCAGGTAGCTCCTTTTCCTACCCCAGCCCCTTGATTTTGTGGATGGGCCATAACTGCAGACACCTAGCTCTGATATAATGGAAGGGCGGTAGTCTAACTGCTTAAAATGGCAGGAAGGTCCGTAGGCAAATTCATACCAGATCAAAAGATCTGTCAGGAGCAGGGGAAATGGGGTCTAACTGTCAGGCAAATTCCCACCTCCTTTACCTGTTGCATGTTCTTGAGCGCCATAACAGCTGTAGAGCTGGACAGGAAAGCCAAATCCCCTCTTGGCAGATGGATAGAAAGGGCTCCATGCCAAATGATCTGGGTGAACCTGGCAGAGCCTGGTGCTGGCAAGAGAGATTGCCCTTCGGGCTCTGATTTCTCTCTAGAGGGCTCTGGGGCGCTCTTGTATTTGAGTTTTGTTGCCAGTATGACATTATGTTCCAATGCCATCAATATGGCTGCAATTACACACAGCTACACCCACCTTGCCCCACAGAGCCTCAGCAATCAGCCCCACACTCCCACCCTGCAAACTTCAGAGTGACATGCCCATGCACATGCACAGCCTGACTTCTTTTCGAAAGCTCTTCTATTTTCTGTGATTTGATGGCGCTTGAAGTGTGAATAAAGACGTTTGAAATGGAAGCAATCAGTTGTTTCCAACGTGCCACATGTTTCTGAGCTTCTCACTGCTCTGCTAGGGTGCGAACTAAACTCTCAGCAGGGATGCTGCTCGCAGCTCCAGGGGATTTGGGCTGTCCTCTGGTGTCCCCACTCATCCTCTCCTCTGTAAGAAGTCTGCTTTAAAGCTGTCTTCATATCCTTCATATTCGCCAGGCTGTGAACTTGAAAGATTTGTTCTCTTCCCTGTTTAACCTGTTTACTAATCATGCACAGGTTCAGATTGACGTGCACCCTCTGTTTTAGAATCAGATTGAGGAAGCAATGACAAGTCTCTTCTGCTGCAGAGGATTTGAGAAATAACAGACAGGCTGAGACGGCAAAACCAAAAAAAAAAAAAAAAAAAGGGAAATAAGATTTTTAAAAATTCAAATTCATTTGCTATAGCTTTGGTGTCCTCTTTGTAAAATACTGATGGAGCATCTCACTGTGTAGGGATGAGTGACAGTTCAAAGCATCTTTTTAAAACATGAACTTGGGGCTGGAGAACTGGCCCAGTGCTTAGGGGTGCTTGTTGCTCTTGCAGAAGACTTGGGTTTGGTTCCCAGGATCCTCATGTCAGCTCACAACTGCCCATAACTTTAGTCCAGGAGATCTGACACTCTCTTGTGGTCTTTTTGAGAACTGCAGTGCACATAGCACACAGACACACATGTAGACAAACATGCATAGATATAAAATAAAAAATAAATACAATTTCGAAAATACTCATGGAACAATTTTGGAAAAGCTCCTAATTACATAGCAATTAAGTGCCTATGTAGAATCATAACTCAGATATGACCTACTAATGTTATACTGAAATGAGTATCAACAACAAAGCACATTCTGGTTGCCTTGGAAAATTCCTGATCATAGGATATTGTTGCATGTTTTGAGAAGAAACACAAAAACTAATGTGAACCTGTGTGAGAGTATAAAACTTCTTTTAAACAAGCCATCCATGTAAAAAAATTCTCTGACCATTTCATACAATGTATTTTGATAACTTCCCACACACACATACACATACACACACCACACACAGACACACACACATACACATACACCATACACACACCACACATAAACCACAAACACACATACACATGCTGCACATACACACACACCACACACATACACACACACCACACACATACACACACAC
>CAJQZJ010000638.1:42059-62538 GCA_907164525.1 Lophiomys imhausi | reverse complement strand
ATTTTCTCAATTAGTAAATGATATGGGAGGGCCCAGAGCATTGTGGGTGGTGCCATCCTTGGGCTGATGGCCGTAGGTTCTGTAAGAAATCAGCTAAAGCTGGGCATAGGTGCACACATCTTTAATCTCAGTACTTGGGAGGCAGAGGCAGGAGTAAGCCATGATGAGAAAGCCAGTAAGCAGCTCTCCTCCATGGCCCCTTCACCAGCTCCTGCCTCCAGATTCCAGCCCTGTTTGAGTTCCTATCCTGATTTCCTTCAGTGATGGAGTATGATGTGGAAATATAAGCCAAATAAACCCTTTCATCACTAACTTGCTTTCGGTCATGGTGTTTCATCATAGCAATAGTAACGCTAAGATAATTAGCTTTAACTGTCACCCACTGCAAACAGCAGCTCCTCTTAATACAGTTGAGAACAGCACTGATTTATTAGTATAAACATAACTATTTAGAAGACAGTTTGACACCATGTCCATTTAGAAACCAATGCTAGGTTCTCCTCTAAGGCCTATGATCTCCAACAGCTTTTGACCAGGTTGACAATGAATTCTTTTCTGGGAAGTAAGCCTCACACCCAATCAGAGAAACATACGGTTAGCCCTCAAACAAGCATGCCACTACCTCACCAGTGGACAGACCTGGTCTGATGGGTTGATATTGTAGCTTGTAGAATCCATAGCTGGGGAAGATCACTGATAACTCCTCTGCCCCTACCAGCCTGCACAGCATATGAAGGACCTCTAACAGTCCCAAGCATGGCAGACATTGAAGACAGGTTTTGCCCTTTTACGCCTTTTCCTCTCCCTGCTAAAAGCCATTCCATTCCTAAAGCTGCCCCAAGGTCCATTTCCTTATTTGACAACTTCCTCCTCCTGAACATCCAGCTACCAAAAGCCCTCTGTTGGCTGCCCGAATTAACATATCCAATCAAAATTACCCAACTCACCCTAACACGGGCTTTCCCCTTTTACCTTTATAAGCTCTCATTTGTCTCCTCTCTATCCAGAGGCAGTCTTCTGTACCCCCTGAGAGAAATATCCCTTCCCCCTTTTCCTCCCTCTCCCTTGTTCCCTTCCTCTTCTCCCTAGTTCTCTGTGTTCTGCCTTTGTCCCTTATCCCTGCCCTCTGTCCCTCTGGGACAAATAAATCTCCTTGGTGCTGAGAATTTGGTCTTGGGGTGTTTTGAACCAGCTTTGGGGTCTCTACGGTACGTCAGCACTCTGAGGGTTAGACAGCAAGGAAGAAGCTCCAGTTTGTCCATGGCTTCTCCAGGTTCTGTAACCCAAGGATGTGTTTTCAGTTGTAGATTCACCATTTACTTCTGGTGGGAAACCAAGAGAAATGACAGTAACTTGGATTGCTTGGAGAATGTCTATGGCTTCCCTGAACAACAACTCATAGGAAGGGACCCATGCACGACATTTTTGTTTTATAATTTATATGTATGAAAAGACAAAATATAAATGTAAAAGTGAGATCTTTGTATTTAAGTAGAAAATTTTTTTCATTTTTACTTGAAAACCCCTTTCTTGGTTGCTACCTAATTTTTTTTCTTTTTTTAGATTTTTACCAAGTACACTATATCAGAAGGCAAAAAGCAAAGGGACTTGAGGTTGCACTAAAACTATTTGTCAGTCTGTTTAAGTGGACACACTATTTTCATTGACTAGTTCAAATAGCAAAGAACGTTTACATTTGTCTCTTCCTTGTCTACCCAGGGGAAGTAATAAGTAATGGAACTTAAGCTCATTTCCATAGATGTGCAGTGTAGATAGGAACATACATTTCAGAACATAACTTCCTTGGATAGAGCTCCAGCTGAATGATCATGGCCATAGGGGTCCTTAGCACAAAGTGCCCTAGTTTCTGTGGCAAGCGGCTGGTTCTTAGACAGGCCGATAGCTTGTTCTCCCACCACTACCACAGGCCCTACAGGTAGAATTCTGCCTTCCAAGATGCTCATCCAGGCACGGTGGTTCATATTAGCAATCTAATCAGAATTCAGGCCGCTGAGGCTGGAAGATTTCTGTGAATTCAAGGCCAGTCTGGGATACAGAGTAACACCCTACCTCAAAAATACTGAAACCGTAAGTCAAGAACAAAAAACAAAACAAAACAAAATAAAAAACAACACCACAACAAACAAACAAAAACCAACCAAAACCAAACAGCAGCTAAAACCAAATTGTCTCTCTAACCTGTGTTTCCTGGGAAGGCAGGTTATGTTGTTAAATGAGCAACTGCATTGGGAACAGGCAGGTCTGAACGCAAAAGGCACCACGGTGATCAAATTTCTTTAAACTTCAGTGTTGTTCTATAAATCAGGGTTGAGTGAGTGGCTTGGACCTCACACATAACCTGGAACAGCGGTTCTCAACCTCTGGGTCGAAACCCTTTTGTGTAGGTTAAATGACTCTTTCACAGGGGTCACCTAGGACCATCAGAAAATACAGACATTTACAGTATGATTCATAACAGTGGCCAAATCACAGTTATGAAGTGGCAACAACAAAATTTATGTTTGGGAGTCACCACCACATGAGGAACTGTACTAAAGGGTCACAGCATGAGGAAGGCTGAGAACCACTAGCCTAGAGAGTCATATGAGATGTAAGGAAATAGCTGGCATAAAGTTTAGCTATCTTTGTGCCTACAAAATACACTCCCATTTTTGTAGAATTTTATGATCCCAGTGGGTCTAACAGCGTTAGCATGAACTTGGTTGTCCAAAGTATAGGATTTCTCTGAACTTCCATATTTCTACACGTAAGAAGACTCATCAAAGCTCCATCAAGCACAGGATGGTGAATAAAGGAAACCAGCAAGAGGGGAGGGGACAAATAATAACAGGTATATTGGCATATGTGTATGATCTATGTATGAAAATGCCATAATGAAGCTCATTACTTTGTATGTTAAATTTAAAAACTATCTCAAGGGGGCTGGAAAGTTGCTTAGTGGCAGAGAGCACACACTGCACTTGCAGAGGACCTGGGCTTGTTTCTCAGCACCCATGGGGGGCAGCTCACAACCACCAGTAACTCCAGCTCCAGGAGGATCCAACACCTCTGGCATCCATGGGCATCTGCGCTCACATTTACATATCCACACTCAGACAAGAATACATACACATGGTAAAAAAAATAAATCTCAAAATTCTAACTTTAAAAATGAACAAAATAGAAAAAGAAGAGGGCAATGGAAGTGCTTTTCGGCATTAAGCGCAGTGTTAAGCATATATTTTAACATGTTTTCTTCCTCCTATTTGCCTGATAAAGAAAGAAATACTGTGCTTCTACAAATGATGCAGCTGAGATGCAAGTAAGTTAAAGTAAGATCATACTGTGGAATGTTAGCCAGGTATTGTCATTATAATGCTATTTTTAAGTATACCTAAATGCTAACATAAAAATATTACAATTTTAGTACCATACTCAAAAACTGTACTAAGCTACTGGTCTTCACATATTATATCACCTTCAGAAATCACACCAAAATATACTCAGCTATGGCAATGATACCATTCTACCATTATACTAATACAAATCCAATCACAGAGCATTTGGTTACTCCACACATAATTGTGCCACTATTGCACAAGTAGGCACATCTTCCCTAGCAGGCTGGTATTATAGCTTGAAGTTGACAGCTGGGTAAGACCATTGATTATTTTTCCTTTCCAGAAGTCTACATGGCACCTTCTGGTATTATGAAAGCTAACCAGCAGGGAGGAAGCTTCTAGCTCAGCCCCAGCTTGATTTCTCTTTTGGGATTGCTTGCTTGCTTATAGTTATGTCTTTGATTTGTGATTTGCCACTTACTTGCAAGTTAGGCCTCTGTAAATCACTTCTTACCACTGTACACGGTGACAGGCCTAACTACCTTAGGCAGACACATTCATCTTGTCCGTGCTCTGTTGCTATTGTTCCTAGAGAGGACAAGTTTTGCATCTTCTCTGAAGATTTTCCTCTTCACTGCAGCCAGGCACAGACTCTCAAATTTCCTGATCTTCTTGGACAGTCAGAGGTAGCACCGCTGATTTTTAAGTGTGTTTCATTGTCCAATGATGACTTCCTGTTATTAAATTCATAAGCTTATTGTTTCCTTTGAGAGTAAGAACCAAAGACAGTACGAACTTAAAACACTTAATTATTTTCATTAATGCTGCTGAAATCTAGTCCCCTCCCCTCCAAAACTTAGTTTATTGTGGGAACAATGTCGGTCCCCAGATTTCTCATCTGACTTCCTCAGAATCTATATCATCCGTGATAGAAAAAGATCAAAGGTGCAGAGATCTGTGTAAGCCATTGTGCATGGACACAGATTCTGAAACTTGACAAACATTCTCTCCCCCCCCCCCCCCCCGTGCTGGGAATTGAACCCAGAGTCCACAGTGGTAGGCAGGTGTTCTACCAGAGATGTGTTCCCAACTTAGAAGTTGAAACTTGGATGTTTTGTCTAGAGTCCTGACAATGTTTTCATGCATAAGTAGCCTTTTCTCACAACCTTAGGAAAGTTGCTCCACCCCCAACCCCATGAGACAGAGTTTCTTTGTATAGCCTTGGCTGTCCCAGAACTCACTCTGTAGAGCAAGCTGGCTTCAAACTTTCGAGCTCACAGAAATCTGCCTCTCTCTGCCTCACAAGTTCTGGGATAAAGGTGTGTACTACCACCGCCAGGCAAGTTGCCTTGTGTGTGTGTGTGTGTGTGTGTGTGTGTGTGTGTGTGTGTGTGTAACACCTCTGTTACACAGCTGTCCTGGAACTCACTATGCAGAACAGTCTGGCCTTGAACTCACAGAGATCCCTCTGCCTTTGCCTCTGTCTCCTGAGTGCTGGGATTAAAGGCATGCGTCACCATGCCTGACTCAACTTGCCCTCTTTTAAGGCTAACCTTAACGCTATATTATAGCTTGGTTACTTTTCATAAGGGCATTCAGCGTTCAGACTTCACCACTGATCCAATGATGCAAGCGGCAGGAACTGACATAATTAGATGATAAGTTTTATAACAAGATTTTGCTGGAAAGAGCCTGGAGAGTCCTTGGCAAAATGTTACATCTACATGTAGCCAGTGGTTATGTAAATCAGTCCAATCCATTTGAAAACCAGGTAGTAAGGTGAATCTAAGAACCATTAAAATGTTTGTTTTTTGATTTAGTAATTCTCCTGGCATCTCTTTTGGGTCTTTGGCTACGTGTAACATTAGTTATTCTGCTGGCATGAGTCCAAAGTCGAGGAATGCTGCGTATTTGAAAATGTTCACTATAATGTTTATTTTTTGGTTTTGGAAATTTGGGAACAAACTTAATAACAAGTACCATTTGTATGGGAGCAGCAGCTCAGAAACAGTTGTCCTTTTTGATTTATGGTGGCCCTAGGAGGGAGGTGCTGTTGTCACCCTTTGTAGATATAGAGACTCATGCTCAGAGTAGTGAAGGGACACTGACCACATTCTTGGGGAAAAGCAGGAAAGAATTCTAAGTTCTCTCATATCCGAGACTGTGTTGTCCCGCTCCCTCCCTCTCTCTCCCTCTTCATCCCCCCTCTCTGTATGTGTGTGTGAGTGTGATATGTTTGTGTGTGTGTGAGTGTGAGTGTGTGTGTGTGTGTGTGTGTGTGTGTGTGTGTCTGTGATATGCTCTTTTCATCTTCAGTAACCAGTAGGGCAAAGGCTAACTGTATGAACTTGGTGAAATGAAGTTGTAGCCTTCAAAATAATCATTACAAAAAGTAACACAACATCACGAGAGACAGAGACAGACTTATGGACTGAGCTGAAGAGATGGCTAAGCATATATGAGCACTGGCTGCTCTTGCAGGGGACCTGGGTTCGATTCCCAGCACTCACATGGCAGTTCACAACCATCTGTAACTTCAGTCCCAGGGGATCTGATGTCTTCTTTTGGCTTCTTGAATCACCAAGCATAAACATGGCAAAACATACATACAGGCAAAACACCCACATACATAAAAATAATTAAATAATAATTAAGATTTAAGATTTGGTTGAAAAATACAAACCACAAAAAATCCCATCTTTGCCATAATTATTAAAAAATATAAGACAGTTGTAGTATTGAAGACTAGAAGGGAAAGTGGGGAACTGAAAGTCACTGAGCAGCCTCCTTTTGCCTTAGGGTCAATGGGCTTAGAATTCCACACTGCTGTGAGCCAGCTAAGGCCTTTAGCTTTAGAGTTATAGTTTTCACAGGTTAAAGTAGTTGTACTTGGGTCTACTCACTTCAAGAATGCTAATATAAAAGTACCTAAACATGACAGTAAGAGATTTCTCCCCAGGACCACGGCCCTGTAGACTAACAAAGGCCTTTGAAAGACGGGCACTTGGGATCAGAGGCTGGGTGCAACATCTCAGCCCACACTCTGGCTGTGCTACCTCAGTGGCACTTGGGAAGTCAACCTTGTGTGGACCTCTGCGGGGAGGTATTCCCTTTTAAGATTGACAAAGGAAGGCAGGGCTTGCCAGATGGAATGGAGTTGGGACCTGAGGGATCTGCCATTGTCTTCATGACCAGTGATTGGATGCTAGCATTCCTTCCATCTTTGCAGCACATCAGGCCCATTCAGAAGGCTCCTTCCAAAAAGTAGTGACTGGGGTGACTTCGAGAGACTGTTCTCACAGCTGACATTGCAAACCCACACAAAGAGGCTTTGATAAGTTTGTAAAATACAGGTAATGGAAGAAATTGAGGCCCAGCCCTTCCAAGATGCCACAGAAGCTCTGAGATGAGATGAGGGTGGGGGGGGATCATGGTGTGAACCCTGCCTCACCACCATAGCTTCTCTCCCACAGTCTTGGCTGGCACTTGTCACTGTTCCCTAACTTCTGCTGAGAGAGTGTGCTGTATCTTGCTACACATCCTAGTCTGACTAATGTTCTTTCTTTTCCAGTCACAACACCTTTGGCCTAGTAGTGTCACCTACAGTCTAGACATCAAACCAACATGGATCTTAGCTCCCCTTAGTTATTAATGATGTCTCTTTTCAGGTCCAGTCATATACAGTCTTCTGGAATGCTGTCAGAGTAAGTTAGTACCTTGAGATACATTTACTGTTTGCATAATCTGACATCCTGGGTCATGGTGAGTTGGATAAAGATGTTCGGAGGTTAGGAAGAAAGCCGTTTGGAAATAGTGCCTGGAGTATGGGGCTACCAAAACTTTAGGTACACTGCTCACCATGACTCACCATAAATGTTCTTCAAAGTATTCACTGGAGGCTTAAAAGGAAAATACCATGTACTTCTTTCAAAATAGGAGGCAGCCACTATATAAATTTGTACTCTGACAACCGAGTGACTTAGGGAATCAGAGTGTGAGTGTTCATGTTAGATTGCCTGGACTTTGCCACTCGCTGCCTATGTGACCTTGAAAAGCTCAGTTTCTCCACCTGAACAATAAGATGAAGACAGATAATAGGACTTGCCTCCTATCGGAATGCTGAGGATGACAGTCATTATATATGCCGAACTGTCCAGTTAGAATCTGGCTCAGGATGCATGGTGCTTGTGAGCTGCCATTCTTAGTACCTGCTGGAGGTATAGACATGGCATTCCATTTTCCGTGACACCGAAGAGGACAGAAATACTACCATCAAGGGGTACCAATCATTTCTTCATATTGTGCATTTTAAAGTATAAGAATAAAATCAAACACTAGCACATAGGTCAGAAGTGTGTTACAATAAAAACAAAACACACATGAGAATGCAAGGATTGTTTAATGTTATGAAATCTGTTCCACACATCACCATCTTGGGAAATCCCATTACTATGTATTTGGAAGACCAAATAGCTGTTTGTCAAAATCCAGCAGCCCTTTGTTTTACTTGAATAGTTTTAGTTAGGAATAGACACTCACATACAAACACATTGATTAAAAGTTTATTATGATGCTTCATGTTGAAGTGCTAGAAGCATTTTACTATAGTCAGATAAAACTGGCCACTGTGGAGACTATTTGATATAGTCCTGGAAGTACTGCCCATGACAATTAGACAGGTGAAACCCACTACAGACATGGACAGATAAATGACATCATTATAAACTGTTGATGTTCATAAAATTTTATTGAAAAACTGTTAGGAACTAAGGTGCCTAAATAAAATGCCTGGTTACAAAGTTATTTATTAAAAAAAAAAAACAAACTGATAGGTTTCCTGTATATGAAGTCAAAATAAAGTTGATCATTTCTCAGCCTGATTAGCTAGGCGACTTTTTCCTCTGTTCCCCCCGCCACCCTCCACCCCTGACTCTCTTTAGTCTAGACCTCTGCCTGCCTCTGAGCAGTGGGCTGTGACAGGGTGAATTCTGTTGGATCAACCACAGTTGTGGCTTGGAGCAGGGCAGTTCTTTGCACATACCTCTATGTCACTTTTGGTTACCTGCTGGCCGGAACTAATCCTGTGTCTGCTATGTTTGGGCCACGTGTGTCAAATGAGAGTCTTTGAAGTTGTTCAAATAAAGAGGATTAGCTCTAGTTCTAGAGAGATATGAAGACTTGCCTGAAGAGTCAGAGTTCATGGCTTCATGTTTCTGCTAACATTGGTTAGACATAGTTCCTCATGGCAGAATGGTTTCTTGAGGCACTGTTTGTTTCAAAATAGTCACATCTTTTTTTTAATAATTTATTTATTGTTTCTTCAAGTTACATCTCAATCACAATCCCCTCCCTACTCCCCCCTCCAGTCCCACCCTTCCACCCTCCTCCCCCTCAGCCCCCCATCCTCTTCCCTTCTTTTTTTTTTTTTTTTTTTTAGTTTAAGGTATTTCTTTTTTCCCCCCAACGGCTCTCCCTTTCAGCCCAAAAAATGGTTCTTTTTCTTATAACTATAAATACAATACAAAACAACAGAAATAAATAGGCCACAATTATAAGAGTTATATGGCTTAGCATACATTCTCAATGTCCAGTCCATATGTATTTGGCACCTGACTTTAACATTCTACTATCTAACCATCTCCATGTGTTTAAAGTTCTATATCTAACTCAGCTTTCATACTAACTTGCCTCATAATTTTAAAAGTATCTTCTTAGATCCAGAACACCCTCTTGATTCCTAAACAACTCAAAATTTAACTATGAGACTCTAGCTATCTATTCTTCAACCACCTCAGAGACCTGAGAGGGATAAATATATCTGATTATATAGGAAGTGCAGGGCCTGCAGCTTCCAAAACTGAAAAATGACATACCAGTGGCTGCCTGGACAGTTCCCATTTTCTCTCCATACATTACAGCATCAATCTTCAGCCATTTGGCTCCATTTCTCTGACAGACATTGATTGTAGAGCAGGAATTATGAAGGATCTTTAATCAATTCTTCATGGTACTAGACCTCTTTGAACCATGAAGAGAAGATATCTGATCATTGTCTTAACAGCTCATCTAATTCAGAGGGCAGGATCATCTGATCAGGGAGTTACTTTTCAGATCATTAAGTTTATATGGAAACTCCATGTGCTAAGCTTCCTTTCTGACTTGCTATTAAATCCAGCATGTTGCTTTGTGATGGCTGTGTATAATGGCTCACTTTTTATGTAAAATGTGGTATAAAAACTGGGGCTGCATTTGATAACATTTTAAAAATAATATTGTGGCATAAGCTGACCAAACAGAGATATGTTTATAAAAGCTTTTAATTTAACAAAATGTTGATGATTTTGAAATGACTCTAAGATTTATTCTGAAAATCAGCATCAAGATTTCTGAGTGATTTGGTATTGATTTCACAATAAGCATTTGGTGAAATGTAAGAAACAAAAATAATTATTAGCAAGTTTTTAAATTATTACTTTAAAAATCCTGTTGCTTTGAGCTCCTGACATGCATATTAACCACATCCACAAAGAGGGGGAGCGCTTTGATTTGACCATTACATTATCAGCCTTCACACTTTTTTTGAAAAATTATTTTGTGGTCACCATTACTTTTCTGAGAATTTTGTTACAGGAACCACAAAAGAATTCCTTTACATAACATGCTCCATTAGTATAAGTAAGAACATTTAATTTGCAAAAACTCAAAGGTATAGATCTACCGAGGAGCCCATCCAGTCATTTTTCTGGCTAAAAGTTTTGTGGCACATGCAATGTTGTGTGTCCCTTTTTGTTCCTTCCTTCTCAGTTGGATTTGGATTGTTTTACATAAACCACAAAGTAAAAATATGTAAATTGTTTAATGTTTTCATGTTGAATTTTGAATTCCTACCTTCCCCCCATTTCTTTCCTTTTTTCCTTCCTTTCTTTCCCCCTTAATTTCACAAATATATATTGAAAACCTATTATGGGTTAGGCATTCATGCCCTGGGCTTACTGTACTGAACAGTATTTCTGTCCTCATGAATTTATATTCTGATTCTGGTGGAAACAAGACACAAGCAACTTAGAAAAGAGAACTAACTCCTGCGTGCCTCTAGTCTAACTCCTTGGTAGGCTGGGCACCATTCCTTCAGCTGTCAATCATAGCACTGTGCAAAGGGGAGAAAATCCTCTTTTAGTTGCTACTCTCATTTGCTGGGAGCAGCAGGCATTTGTAATTTGTTGTCAGCTTTATATCACTATAAAGGGAAGAGGAACCTGTCTTCTAGTCTCATTTTGTGCAACATCATAGACCACTTCCTTGGTCTCTGTGAGCTGGTTTTCCACCTTCTGATGGGCGTATTACTCCTCCCTGAAGTCTCATGTTCTGATGAATGGTATCAGGGTTGACCTGGGAGTGGGAGTTACTTTATCCCATGGAGCAGCAGTTACTTTATTCCATGGAGCAGCAGTGCCATCACACTCTGGAGCCCGTCCTTTGCCTTATGACAGGTTTGCACTTAGGATTTTTGGTGATTTTTACCCATGTGACCAAACAGTACCTATTTTTGTCATTTAAAAAGAGGATAAAGAGTTCTGCACTATTCTTCCTCTTTGACCCTCTGGTTTTGGCTTGTGTGTTGGATAAGAGTCCAGGGTCTCTTTCAACCACGTCCATGTGACTGCAGGTAGGCAGGATACACAACCATCTTGGTTTGCCTTAGGCTGAAGGTTTTCCTTGGCCCTGGGACTTCCGGTGATGAAACTTGGAGCAGTCTGAGCTAGCTGTTCACGTTGACTCCAGGACCTGTATCCAGTTCCTCTACCACCTTTGTGGTGGCAAGTCCTGACTGTCAACTTGATTAGATTGAGAAATGCATTGGAGATTCCTAAAAAGCACACTTCTGGGTGTGACCCTGAGGGAGTTTCTGGAGATGCTTGGCACACAGTATAGACATCTGAGTAGGGCAGCTTAGCTGTGAGTGTGGGTAGCACAGTCCATCGGGTGGGGACTCACATGGGTGGGGACTCACATGGGACAAAAATATAAAGAGGACACTAGCTAGCACACATAAGCTCTACTGTTTTGTTGTTGTTGTTTTTAGATTTATTTTATATGTGTGAGTATTTTGCCTACATAATTGTACGAACACCACATTTGTGCCGGGGTGCCCTTGGAGGCCAGAAGAGGGGATCAGATCCCCTGGAACTAGAATTATGGGCAGTTGTGAGACACCATGTGTGTGCTAGGAATCAAACCTGGGTACTTTAGAAGAGCAGATGGTGCTCTAAACCACTGAGCCATCTCTCCAGCCATGAGCTCTACTTTTTTTAAAAAAATATTACATTATTTATGTATTTACTTATTTGTATGTGTGCCACATTGTACATGTGGGGATGAGAGGGAACAACTTGTGGCAGTCAGTTCTCTCCCACCACGTGGGTTCTGGAATTGAATTCGTGGCGTCAGGTTTGGTAGTAAGTGCTTTTTCCAGGCACCTCATTGGCCTTCCACTCCTAAGAGATGTTGTCTATTGCCACACTCATTGCCCGTGGACAGACTCTACTCCTCAGCTTTCCAACATGGACTCACAGCAGTGATTCTCCAAGGAGCTTCCAAGTGTTGAGAATTGGAATGGGGATACCTCTTTTCTCTCTCTTGTTCTAAGGCTTCTGGCTTTATAGACTGCTAAGGTACTGACGTCCATGGTTGGACTGTCCAGCCTCCAACTGTGTAAGCCAGTGTAATAAATCCCCTTTTACAGTTCCAACATGATTCTGATTCTATTTTTCCCAAGAATTCTGGCTAACCCACCTTCCCAACAGATCACTAGTTGCAAAGACTGAACACAAGACAGAAAAATTCACTTCAAGTTAGCAAAAAACTGAAGCCATAGCCATATGGCCTTGCCATTTCTTATCCTAGCCATAGAACCACTGGAAAGGATGACAAAAAAAAAAAAAAAGGAGCCCTCTGGGTGCAATGTTTTGATTCTGAACCCAGGCTGTGCCCTGTGGCTACTCCCCAATGGAGAGCCAAGCTCTGCCAGCCCCAGCTGAGATACCACTTACCAGCTGTGGATCTTCAGGGGCAGGGCCCGTGCAACATGTTTACAAGCTGTGTGGCTATTAGCAACATCTTATAGCTCCAGTTAATTAACAGGAGAGTGGCTGATGAAGCCTAGCTCTAAACAGGGCCGAATTGCATCAGTGTTTGGGCCTACATTGATACCAAAAAATAGCTCACCTCAGTGGTGTTCCCCCAGCAGGGTGCTTGTTTGCTGAGCTTCAGCTGCAGTAAAGTCCCAAAGTGGCCAGGACGTCAGGGTTACGAGTTGATTAAGGTCATTTAAATTGGCTAAGCATAGCCATCATTTCAGTCAGAATGGTAACGATGGTGCATGTGCACCAACCTGGTAGCTTCTACCCTAGAAGCAATCTGGCCATTAGGGTGCTGAAAAGTGACAGGGAAGAGACTCATAATCTATTCTAAGCTTCCTCTCCAAGACAGATGTTTGCCTTTAAAATACCCATGTTATTCAAGCAGGAAGTAAAAGTCCCTCTTGCTTTTACCATGACATCTCTTCATGCAAGCATTTCTGAGTGTGAGTTGAGTTTCTTAAAACTGTACTTCTTTAGAAAACACCCTTATATAGTGGTTTGAATGAGAAATGCTCCCCCATAGTCTTGAGCATTTGAATGTCTGACCATCCCCAGGTTTAATATGTCACTGGGGGCGGACTTTGAGATTGAAAAGTCTCTACCACTTCCGGTTCATTCTCTCTGCTTTGCGCTTACTATTCAAGATGTGACCTCTCAGCATCCTGTTCCTGAGGCCATGCTTGCTGTTTGCTGCTATTCTTTCCCATCATAATGGACTCTTTATCCCTCTGGAACCATAAGCCCAAATAAATTCTTCCTTCCATAAGTTGCCTTGGGCATGGTGTTTTATTATAGTAACAGAAGAGTAACGTTAGTGAAGGATGTGATCTCTACGAGATAGGTGCACTTTCTGAAGGATGAAACAACATGATACTATATCATCCTAGCAGAGGCAAGCAAATGAGCAAACCATTGTCTCCCAGAGATTAGAGCAAAGTCAGTGCTAGTTGTCAGATGTTCTGGCTGGGTAAAGGGTCAGGGAGGTTTTGGGTCATTCTCAGCACTGTCTAGAAGATTCTAGTATCCAGTGGGAAGTTGATTATGTACCAGATAAGATCAGTTCCCAGGGAGGCAACATATGGGTAATAGTGGTTACTATTGGGCAATTGGTAAGATAGCAATTGCTATGACTTTCATTATCTTAAGAATCTATTTTTTAAAAACATTGAAAAGTAGATCCTTTCTTGCTTTCTAACAACAACAACAACAACACAGACCTTTTCTCTCAGGTTGAACTTCACAGATCCTTGGGCTGTATTCGTCTATTTGCCTCTGAGTAGTGATAGAAGGGGGCTATGAACACGATGCTTCCCTTGGGGCTGGTGACAACTAGGTAACCAGAAGTCACAAAGGACTGCCCACAAACTAGAAGATGGAAAGTGCCATATGTCAGTCTCCAACTCCTTGCACTGAGGTTACTGGACCCAAATTATTCGAGGGACACTGAGAAAGTGAGAGGAGGTGACTAATGGTACCTTTGCTGCCTGACCCCATCCCAGTGGAGTTGTAGGGGAAGGCATTGTGTTGTGAGGATTGCTATTTGCTAATTACACCTTGGTGAGCATCATGCTCCTTGGAGGGAAGGAAAGCCACATCAATACAAAATAGCAACCAAACAGTGCTCCTGATGCAGCCTATAATGACTCTTCTCTGGGCAGACAGATCTGAACTTCTGTGCATCACAGACCACGAGGTTCCTTCTGAACCACCAGAAATTTAGCCCGGTGCCTTCACCTGGGTCCTTCAAAAAGCCTCCCCCACTTCCACTCCCGATTGCTCCAAAAAAAAAAAAAAATTGTCCCTCTCAGCAGATCTTTTAGCCAAGTGCAATTATCCCTATCTTCATCTTAAAATCTACCCCCGATCTCATCTGCTCCCCAGAGAAGAGAGACAATGGATTTTTGAGCATTCAGCATCTTTCTAGGTAGAAGGGTAGAAAAGAGGGATAATGGATTCTTTTCTATTCCCCCATAATTCCACCTAGGCTTCTTGTCGTGTATCCTGGCCTTACTTTCAACAATGACAAGCCCTCAAAGAAAGGCAGCCACTTTTATGAGACAGTGTTTGCAAAAGTAAATGGCCTCCCCGTGTGGATTTAGAAGGTTTCAGAGGAGCCTGACAGGCTGCTTGCACAGTGCCAAGCTAACTACTTCTGAAAGGGAACCATATGCTGCCTTTACAACATCCCTTTGGTGTTTAATTTGATGAAACAATGCGCCATAATCAGTTGTGAGGACAGCAGCCGTGATGGATGGCGGGCGACTTACATGGTCCAACTCTGATTTCACTATGCTAATCCCATTTTTCGCTTGAGTTGGCTTGTTTTCGGCTACCTTTTAAAAAAGTTATTTCTCTATTGGTCAAATTGCCGTGAGGTCTGGAAGATTCAATGTATCATAAAACTCATTAAATAACCAGCCTGGTGTCCCCGCTGCTGGACAGAATGCTGGCATACGGAGGAATACAAGCTGAAGACTTAATGCTCACTCATACACACACCACTCAGCCAAAGCCTCAAGGGATGAGGCCACGGTGTCCATAAAAGTGTGTTGGAAGCCAGCATTGCTGACTTTAATGGTTATATGAGGAGACCTTACTAGAATGCAAAACCTGGTTCCTCTGGTCTAGGGAATGGGGACAAACCTGATATGTTCCTAACCAGGTGATGCTGAGGCCATTGGTCCACACAAGGACCCATTTGAGACAGCCAAGTGCTAGACAAACCTAAGGACAGCCAATAGCAGCAGCTAACATCTACTAAGTAGAAACAAACTACTGTGCTGTTCAAACTGTGCCTGTGTTTTATGTGTTCATCTGTTTAATCTCTACTTTCAAATTCATGAAAAAAGATAACCAGTACAAACTAAGTAGTGAGAGAAGCCACGCAGCCTGTAAGAAGTAGTAAATAAACTCCACATCCATGTCTTTTCAACTGCTTTGATGGTTATTTGTAAATGCCAATTTGTGTGACATAGAATTTACTGAGAAGAGAGCATGACTGTGGGATTTCTTAGATTGGGTTGTCCTCTGGGCATGTCTGTGTGGAACTGTCTCATTTTTTAACTGGTGTTGGAAGACCCAGTCCTTTGTGGGTGGCACTACTCCTTAGGCAGGGAGTCCTGATCTATATAGGACAGGAGGAAGCTAGATAAAGCAAGCAGATAGCACATATACATTTTTCTCCTCTCTGTTATTAACTTGAATGTGTGAATAGCTGCTTTAAATTTTAGCTTTGATTTCCCCCTCAGTAATGAACTATATCCTGGGAACTGAAAGCAGTTATATAACTGGTATATATATTTGAGACAGCCAATATACATATATATATACATATATATATATATATGTATATTGGCTGTCTCAAATGTGGTCCTTGTGTGGACCAATGGCCTCAGTTAAATAAACCCCTTCATTCCCCTAAGTTACATTTGGTCAGGATAATTCATCACAGCAACAGACATGACACTGGAACAACTGCTTGCTTCTTCTATTTTGCTACTTTTTAAAACTTTTTTATTAGCACATATTTATTCTACATGGCAAGAGGATTCGTGATGACATTTTCATGCATGTATGTAACATCATTCTGGTTGCTTTCAACTGTGCATCATACTCCTTCCACACAATAGAACTGACACTCTGGTCCCATCTTAACGAATGGGAGATTCTAATGCTTCCTGGGCATTCATCCCATGGACCCTAACTTCCTGTTTCTGTAGCCTTTTCTCCAGCAGATAATCTCAGCTGAACTGGGATGCTGATGATACTTGGAATTCGGAAGAAGTGATGAGTCAAAGCAACATGAAGCGAAGCCCATGGGATGAGCTGGTGCAATCTGTACCCAGACCCTGTTCAGTTGTATCTCAGCCCCTTTGGCCCTTCATGCTGCAGGTTATCCGGATGAAACTCTCCTGTCTTTCCAGAAGGAGAACGGCAAGGGGTTAAAAAAAGATGCACAGCTAGAGGGTTCTGGCCTTTGGCCCTCCTGAAAATTCCATGAAGGTAAAACCATTTCTGCAAGTGTTTCTGTTGGCCTGCTTGCTGATTTACTCTCAGGCCCTGGTAAGGTATAATTTTCCTCAATTCAATAGATTTTCATAAGGAGGATATGTTTTTGTTGTTACATTTTTAAAAGATTTAAAGTGACAAGTAGTAGTTTTTTTTTCCTCCTGAATTGTACTTCACTTGTAAGACAGCCACACTGGAGCATTTAAGTGGGAAGAATGGAGAGGTGCTTCTAAGAACAGCTCTCACAGCCTCATAGGGGCAGCTACAACCCACTCTTTCCACACAAAACACACCCAGATGTCTTGTTTCTTACAAGTGCAGTAAGAATTATGTGTTCAATGACAAGCATGGATACAGTATTACAACATTTCCTTTAAAATAACTGTGATAAGGACAAACAGTAGCCTTGGGGGGGGGGGTGTCGGAGGCTGGGGTTTGAACTCCAGTTTCCTGCACTACCAAATGAGGGAGCCAGACATTCAGACATTGGATGCACTGCCTCTACCTGCTCAGTAAAAGTAAACCCTTGTGGAAGTTTCTCATCTAAATTGGCAAATCTGAGGTTCGAGTGTGGAGGATGAACTGCATATAAATACAGGTATATGCATGTATATGTATACATGTATATTTTCTTTAAAAGAAGATTTAATATTTTTGATTTTGTGTATGAGGGAGGTGAGGGGAATGTGAAAGTGCTCCAGAAAACCAGAGACGCCTGATCCCCCTGAGCTGGAGTTGCAGTCTGTTGTGAGCCACCTATCCCGGGTGCTATGAATCAGCTCTGGTCCTCTGCAATAGCAGTACTCACTCTTTAACCCCGAGCATCTCTGCAGCCCCAATATGTTATTTTTTACAAGGTTATTTATCGAGCTACAGCCTTCACCCCTGGCTTTCCCCTGAGCCTTTAGATGTTTAAAGAAATGCTAGGGTTTTTTTTTTTTTTTCCTTTCCTGCTGTCTCCAGTTGAGACTGCTCAAAAACTATATAAGAATAAACGCAGGCATTCCCCAGTATCAGCAAGGGCTTGGTTCTGGGATCCTCAAGAGTACCAACCTGTGGATATTCAAGTTGCTTGTACAAAACAGGATAGTATGTACAAGGAACCTGTGAACATCCTCTTGCATACTTTAAATCATGCCTAGGTAACTTTTAATGCTATACATATAGTTATTAGACCTGATGTATATATAGATAAGGACAAGAAAGAGTACAGGTTCAGTGCCAGTGGCATTTGCTGAATATCTTCAGTTCAAGATTAATTAAATCTGGGGTTGAACTTTCAGATATAGAGGAGTGTGTGTGTGTGTGTGTTTATAAATATTTCTTTTTAATAAGAAAGCATGTTTGTATTTGATTCCTGTACGAGAGACCAGGCACTGTGTTACAATTAAGTATGCATCACAAGAACTGTAAGAGATGCCATGGGTCCCATTTTATAGATGGGACTAAGAAGGCGCTCATAAAATGTGGAGACCAACTCAGGGCATGGAGCAGCTGAGCTCTGCCCTCCTGGAAGTCAGTGCATGCAGGTCAAAGATGGTTTCTTCTGAACAGACTTTCCCTCCAAGCTCCTCCCCACCTGCTACAGATGCAGCTTTTTAAAAAAGTTACGAATTAAAGAGTTTTTCAATTCTTCCACCTTAGTCTCAGCCCCGACGCCTTTGCCACCTCGGTGGTCTCTGGTCTCTACGAAGAAGCCCAGCAAGATGTGAACACCTACATTTTCTGACAACTTTCCCTGCTAAGGCAGCCACTTACTGCTTTATTAAAACCTACAGGGAAAAGCCCCTCTATATACATTTCTCTAAAACTCACTAACTGTCTGTGCTTTCTTAGAGCACAGTTCTTCAGTAGTCATTATCTCTGACTTTCAAATGCCCAAAATATTGTGATGAAGCAGGAAAAACAATCTTAGGTTTGATGTAAAAGGAATGATGTTACAGGAAGGAGTAGGAGAGAGGTGGCAGCCTGAGAGGGACCACTGGGGTCTGCCCCTCGGGATCCAGAGTATCGAACATGCTATGGAGTCACGGCAACTCTCCTCATCCTGACTGGCTGCAACTGAAAAAAAAAAAGCTACAGTTTTCAGATGCTCTTGAAGGCTCCACAAAAGGCTGAAGGTTGAGGTTATAACCTAATAGATAACTTTATGGAAAAATGTTGGGACTGATTCTGGCACGAGTCCACAGGTGCCACACATTCTATGGCCTAGATGGCTTCATTCCTATTTCTCTCACATAATCCAAGAACCTTGTTTTATTCAGACTTCCAATAGCTAACAGCCACTGGCTTTGCACATTCGGTTACTGTTGTTGGAATCTCTGTGCTGTAAAATGCCAGCACAAAGGCCAGCCGCAGATAGGGGAAAGGCTTGGAGGATATTGGAGTTCATTCATAATTGCTGCTTTCAGAGTTCCCCAAAGTTCTGGTCTTTAAAAGAATGTGTTTAGAGTGCAGTGTAAACGGTTGATAATGAACTTAATGATGTGTGGAAAAGTAACTCCTAGTATTACAAGGAATCTGGCCATCCTGGTGCTGTATGTGACAAAGAAGAAAAGAATTCTTAATTCAGAGACTTAGATCAACCTTGAAGGCAATAAAATTTTAATTGTCACTCTGGTGACTTTCTCTATAAAATAATACAAAACAAAAAAGTTGTTTAATTCAGACTAAAAATTATCACACAGAAAAAAAGAGAAAAAGAAAAGGAAAGAAAGAAAAATTCATCTTATTTAGAACAAAGTGTTATCCTGTGCTCCTTTAATTTGCTCACAAAACTATTTAAAAGGATAAAGTAAATTTTATTGAATTTGTGCCTATTTGTGTATGAAATATTTTGGAAATTGAGATGACCCACTTTAGACAGCCAATGCAATTTAGAAGCGGGGAGACCTTGCTTCTAGTTTTAATCAACAGGTATTAAAATGGAGAGAGGTTTTTGATCTCCCTCTCTGAGCTAAAATCTCATGTCTTCAATGAGTCCCGTTAGTTTTCAGCTGCTCTCAGAGAAGCAGGGTGCTTGGGCAGACAGTCTGCCTCCTGCTAAACAATAGTCCTGTTTAATTTAACGTCTTCAGCAAAAAAAAAACCCAACGATATTCCACGAGACCATTATACACTAGTTTATCCTTTTCTTTTCGTTTTTCATGTTTCACTTTCAGGAGCAGGGAGGGGAGGGGAAAGGGCTAAAAACAAACTAATTTTTGGTCATTTTATTCCTTTCGCAAACAGTTTGAAGACTAACCAATTTGTACTTACAAATCTGAGGCATTAGCAGACTGGAACCCTAAATCCGTGCACATACAAGCAGTAACTGTTTGTGTGCCAAGCTGTTTGTAAGCCTGATTTGACAGCAGAGAGCTATTCATTCTTTTGTCAACTGTCAGTCTAAAAACGTTAACCTGCCTGGGTCCCGGGGTATGGGAGCGCTAAGTCTTCCCTCCTTGAACTGTATAATGAACAGACTGTTTCATTAATGAGACAATTCACTCCACAAATCCAGCCCAAACAACTTATTTCACAATTTGTGAGCAGAATTAAATTTCGGGGGAGTCACAGAGGGGAGTGGGAGGGAAGGGGGGAGTAGGTGAGTTGTGCACAATATACGGGGGATCAGTGCCCTGGGATAAGTGTCCCAGGCAATTTTGTCAGCGTTGTGGGCTGAGGCTTGGGAGGCCATGGCATGCAGATCAGCGGATTAGGTGGGGGGAGCACAGCATTAGGTCAAGTGTCTCATGGGGAGCTGATAAGCACCCCAAACCTAACAACAGATTTTCCTTTCTTCTTGCACCCCTTGGTAAGTGTCAGAGAAAATCTTTTGAATGGCAGTTGAGTTTACTTAGAGACACTTTCTTCAGGAAGACACTCTATCCATTTTTCCGAAGCCCATTCCAGGCTGCCTCAGAAATATATTTGCCCAGCATCACACACACACACACACACACACACACACACACACACACACACACACACACACACACACACACACAC